>BSBK01003696.1:2500-217500 GCA_027943335.1 Chamaecyparis obtusa | reverse complement strand
ATGGTGCTTAGTCAACACTGGTGCTCAGTGATGACTGGCATCCTTGGTTATTTTACTATTTCTTGGTAAAACTGGTTTACCGACTGGATTTCTATGTGATTTGTTGGGTGGACTTGGTGCATTTTTTATTGGTAGTTGTTGTTACATGCCGACATGGTGGATTAAATGTTTGTAAGGCTATTTTGATGCTAACTAGTATTGCATTTAATATTTGTTGGGGGGAGTTAATGATTTCATCCAGCCAACTTGTGGTTGATGATTAGTATTTAAGGGGTGTTGAGGGTAGATGTTTAGGAGGAAGGGGGAGATCATAGAAGTTCTTGACTTGGAAGACTTAATGAATCAGATCTGAGGTTTTGAAAGCTGCAGTTGGTGAAGTTGTGGAAAAGATCTTGCATGATCTTGCAAATTAGATTGTTATATGATAGTTTGTAGTTGCAAAGCTAGTGGTTTGCACAATTGGAGACAAGGAGATTGCTTGGAGGCCTGCGACCTCAAGTTTAGATATGCCTTAGGGTTTCCATCAGCTTCTGATTGTCTTCAGAGCTGAACTAGTTGAGATTGTATTGGATCTATTTGGATCTTACAGAATTATTTCTAATTGAAATTGACCCTAACTCGGAAGGCCTTACAGTGGGGCATGTTAATGAAAATCAAAGTCAAACAATTATTTTGTTGTTTTCTTGTTGGGTATTCCATTGTGTTGTTCTGAGGCTACAAGGTTTGGACTGTCCTTAATTTGATCCACCATCTTTGACTGCATCAGGTGGTATCAGAGCAGAGAGTTGATCTTATGGAGTGAAGGTTGACCTAGCAAGGCTGATCTTGCAAAGTTGATCTAGTTGGTGAAGAGATTGTGCACAATCTAGATTACAGATCTGTGGCACTGAACTTGTGGAATCTTTCCCTAGTTGTTTGTGCAAGGTGGCAGGTTGAGATTTGAATTGCATGCAACTTGGAGATTGTCACAAGGTGGTCGGTGTAGGGTTTTTTGTAGAGGGTTTCTCTTATCTTTAAGGATGCCTCTGAGAAGATTGGACCCTAGAGTTATTGCAGATCTTTGTGATGCTGTGGAATCAAATATTTATGATAAAGTCAGATCTAAGATAGAGTTGATGAAGAATGACATGGTCACCGAGATCATGAGAGTTGTTGCTGGTGTACCTCAAAATGTTGGTACTGGAGATGGCTATGAAGAATTTTTTGAAGACTTTGAGCCTATTGGATCTAGTGGTGATGACCAGAGGGATAGATTTGGTGAAGACATAACTACTCGGTTGCCTAGATCTAGAGCTCGATTAAGTAGTAGTTATTGAATGGAAGTTTCTACTTTCTCTAGTACTTTGAAGCCCAAGAATCTAATTGATTGGATTGGTGAGCTTGAAGATTTCTTTGAGATGGAAGAAATTGAAGATCCTCTTTAGGTGAGATTGGCAGAGACAAAGTTGAAAGGACATGCTACTCTTTGGTGGAAAGAACTACAAAGAGACTGAGAAGATGAAGGTGAAACAAAGATCAATCAGTGGAGGTTGATGGTGACAAAATTGAAATCTAAGTTCATACCTTCTTACTATGAGCTTGACTTGTTTAAGAAGTTACAGAATCTGAAACAGAAGGATTTTTCTGTTGAAGATTATATCGAGTTATACAAACTTACTATTCAATCTAGACACAGAGAGCTCGGTAAGGAAAAGGTAGCTCGGTATGTGAATGGTTTGAGATTCAATATTCAGGATGAGCTTGGTATGCTAAAGATTGATTCTATTGAAGATGCTTATCAGTATGCTCTAAAGGTAGAAGATAAGTTGAGGAGGAAACAACATAGTAATCCCTGAGGGAAAGAAAAGATTGATCACTTGGTGAAGGATAAACTGACTGATGCAAGAGATGAACAGAAGCTTGTGGAACCGAAGAAGAAGATAGGTAGAGTTATCTTTAAGGGTACTTGAGCTATAACTATGGAGAGGAAGGACACCATTCTTTTGAGTGTACATAGAAGAAGGTTGACTGATGAACTACTATGGTGAATGAGAACATTCAGAATGAATGAATCAGAGAACTTGCTACTTCGGCAAACATTTCTCGGTGCAAAGGAAAAACCTTGTCAGAGGAGTAACTTGTTTAGGACTCGATGCAAGTCTGGAAGTAAACTCTGTGATGTTATTATTGATAGTGGTAGTAATGGTAACCTTGTTGCTAAGGACATGGTTCAAAAACTTGGGTTGAGTAGAATGAAGCATCCTTGTCCTTATAGGATTGGCTGGTTACAAGATGTTCATGCTTTAGAAGTAACAGAACAATGCTTTATTGATGTTTAGATTGGCCAGTATAAGGATCTTGTGCTATGTGACATTGTGAATATGAATAGTTATAATATATTGCTCAGTAGACCTTGGCAATATGATTACAGAGCTATGTATGACTATGTCAAAAATGTGTTTACTGTTGAGAAGGATGACAGGAAGTTTTCATTGATGCCTTTGCTGGATACAACACTCGATAGCAGAAGCCTAAGTATTGGTAGCCGAGTTGACTTGGAATATCCAAAGAAAATGAATGATCAGTATGGAGAAAAAACCTATGTGTTGTCAAGAAAAGACTTAAAGAGACAGAGAAAGCTGAAGTGGAAGAGTATGCAAACTGAAAAGATGCGGGACTTGTATGTGAAGAACCAGTTTGGGATTTATGTGTTGAATCATGGAAGATGTTCTTTTCACATATGAAAATATTTTGGAACCTAGGGTGTTTGATGCAGGGGAATCCAAGGTTGAGGCAGGGGCATTCTTTGTCATCGTTGAAACTGCATGGGTATTTGTATTTTGGCTGGTGTTACTTGGTTGTAGCCTTGACCGACGGCCTCAATCATTGAAGGAAGCTCGGTTGCTGAAGGAACTTGGTAGTCTCTGGCACTTGGTGAAAGTGTTACTCAGCGATGCCTGTGGTGCTCGGTCGACACTGATGCTCAGCAATGCCTAGCATGCTCGGTTATTTCACTGTTCCTTGGTAGTTATGGTTTATCGACTAGAGTTCTATGTGATTTGTTGGGCCGAATTGGTGCATTTATTGTTGGTAGCTATTGTTACAATCTGACATGGTGGATTAAATGTTTGTAAGGCTATTTTGATGCTGACTTTTATTGCATTTAATATCTGTTGGGGGGAGTTAATGATTTCATCCAGTCGACTTGTGGCTGATGATTAGTATTTAAGGGGTGTTTGGGGTAGATATTTAGGAGGAAGGGGGGGATCATAGAAGTTCCTAACTTGGAAGACTTAGCAAATCAAATCTGAGGTTTTGAAAGCTGGAGTTGGCCAAGTTGTGGAAAAGATATTGCATGATCTTGCAGATTAGATTGTTATCTAATAGTTTGTAGTTGCAGAGCTAGTGGTTTGCACACTTGGAGACAAGGAGATTTCTTGGAGGCCTGCGAGCTCAAGTTTAGATATGTCTTAGGGTTTCCATCAGCTTCTAATTGTCTTTAGATCTGAACTAGCTAAGATTGTATTGGATCTATTTGGATCTTGCAAAAAAATTTCTGATTGAAATTGGCCCTAACCCGGAAGGCCTTATCGTCGGGCATGTTAATGAAAATCAGAGTTAAACAATTATTTTATTGTTGTCTTGTTGGGTATTCCATTGTTTTGTTCTGAGCCCACAAGGTTTGGACTATCCTTAATTGGATCCACCATCCTTGATTGCATCAATTAATATGCCTATAAGTTTTCTCTTTCAATCTCTTCCTGGAAAGTTATATTTGTTCATATGGTAGTAATTTGATGTATTTATATGTGTATGAGTGGTTTAGGGAAGTTTAGGGAATGTTAGGATTGATTAGGGATGATTTGCAGTCAGTTTTCCCTTCCTGTGGTATAGGTAGATTTTGTTTTCAATTCTTTATATATATATATATATATATATATATATATATATATATATATATATATATATATATATATATATATATATATATATATATATATATATATATATATATATATATATATATATATATATTTGTATTTATGTATGTATTATAACTAGATGTATGTTATATATGTATATGCATATATGGGTGCACACATATATACCTATGCATTTATAAATATTATAACTTATGTGTTTGTTTGCAAATATAATGGTATCTTTAATGTTTGAATAATAATTATTAAACAAAAATAATAATTAAGTAAAATAAAGCTCTTTTTGGTAAAACTAGCTACCTACGAGATTTGAACTCCAGACCTCCTAGAAGTTAGGCTAGTTTGTTTCCAATTGGGCTATGTGAGCTATTTGAGAACTCTTGTGTTCCTTTTCTTGTTATGGTCTTATTTAGGTGAATAAGTTAATAAAATAATAAAAGCTTTTATAGTTGTTAAGGGGATTGTTTAATTTAATCTTCAACCAACTATAGTAGTTGGGGAAGTTGTTTCCCATAAAGCAACTCCTCCAACCATATATTTCTCATTAAATTATTCAGAGGGGAGGTTATTGAGATATTAAAAAGATTAGAAGAAAATTGGGAGAAGCTTAGAAGTTTTCTGGAAGTATTGATTTTGGGGGTTTTCTGCATTTTTTGGAAATTGCCATTTTAGTTCTATAAGGGGGTTTTGGAGATTCTCAGAGAAGGAAAGGATTTTTTTTTCTCAAAAGGAATATTATTCTGGAGGGCAATCATCACTAAAGCTTGGAAGGTTTTTGAGGAAGTGCTCAACCTTGGAAGGGATTCTCCATAGGACTCCAGGTAGGATCTAGAACAAGGAAGAATCACCTTCTTGCCTATGTGTGTGTCTTTTTTGTGTGTATATTTAATATGTATTATGTTTTTGAAACTATTTTAATGATAGGAATTATTATATTGATTATTCATTGTGAAAAGATATTGTATAAGGGAAGTTTTTATTAATATGCCTGTAATTTTTCTCTTTCAATCTCTTCCTAGAAAGTTATATTTGTTCATGTGGTATTAATTTGATGTATTTATCTGTGTATGAGTGGTTTAGGAAATTTTATGAAATTTTAGGGAAGGGTAGGATTGATTAGGGAGGATTTGTAGTCAGTTTTCCCTTCCTGTGGTATAGGTAGATTTTGTTTTCAATTCTTAGTTTTTGATCATCTGATTTTGTTTCAATTTAAATGGTGTATTGAGGAATTTTTTTGGATGTGGAAATGAGGTACTTGAATTGGGTATGCCTCAAGGAACCTTCCCCACGTACTCTCCACACTTCAAGTTTTCAATTTTGGGCAATTTTAGGTCATTTTGTGACAGTTCTCGTACTAGCAAATAACTCTGAATCTATTTACTGGTATGATTCTGGGTGTATACTTGTATGGGCCTATGTGGATGCTTTTATTTCCCTATGAGAATACTCATATGGTACTTATGGGCTCGTAGGGGTTCCATTTGGCCTTTTTTGGGCTTGGGATTCGGCATAGGGATTCTACAATTGGTTCCTGAGGCTAGTTTGCAACTTTTCATATCTTTGAATATTAAAACCTTTCTTAGATTGTGTTATAATATTTTATCTAAGTTTTCTTGGTACTTGGAATTCTTTCTTTGTAATCATTTGTGCATATGATAAGGCTAGGACTCATTCTGAGAGCACAGGAGGGTTCCCTAGACCTGCAAAATAAACCATTTGAAGTGTATTGTTGTTTCTTTGGCTTGTGTATGGGTAGGGGACTAGGTACCCTAGGTGAGTGAATCTCCATAGGTGTTGGAACCCAAAGTGGTTGCCAGATGATCCTATGGGTTGGTTTGTAAAGAAGTAATAACCTTAATAATTAACTTGGGAAAATTGTTAATATGATTTAGAACAACAGAGAGGGGGGGTGAATCAATTGTTCTCAGGTCCAAATGTATAATAAATGAATAAAACTCTTCAAAAAATTCAGATCTAACAACCAACACCTACTTGATCACTACTGAATATATATCAGAAACATATAACAGTACAGTCCAATATCCAATAGTATTTAACTTACAAAACACAGAAATGTTCAAACCAAAATATTCACACAAGCATTAACACCAGGATTTATAGTGGAAACCCAATTTGGGAAAAACCACTTTGTAACATGTTATTGATATTTTCACACTTCTAGAGTGAGCTATGTGAAAAGCCAACCCTATCAAAGGTAACAAACACACTATCAGGTGTGACCCGGTTAAAGGATTTTAACCACCCTGTTAGGAGTACGCCTTGTTATAGGACTTAGATACATTCCATTAGAATGCAACCTTGTTCAAAAGGATTTGTAAAAATGATAGTTAGGTCAACCTCTATTAAAAGAATTTTGACTAATACAATGATTAGAAAGTAACAGTAGTATTGATCTAAAAACATACAACTCACTTTGCAAATAATATATCCAATTCCATACACATATGTTGGCTTACTGACTGTGATCCATTTCCATCTCCATCACTGATCTGCTCAGAAATCTCTTCAAGGAAACACAACTCCTTCTCCTTCACCCTTTTATGCTTATACAGTCAATAACAACAACTCCAGCATCCTCTCTTTAACCTCACACTTAGGTTTCCTTAATACTTTGTCAATTAGGTCAATCCAACTTTCACTGCTTAATCTCCTCTGTAGATCTTAGGATTAGGTCAGATTCATCGAATCCTTCCAACTTTATGTTCTTCATTCATCCTTCTAGAAACATCTTAAATCTCTTTATGGAATCTTAATAAAATAGTTTATAGTGCATTAAATGCTTCCATACAATCAATAAATAAAGTCAACATGATTTACATAATCCAAGAATTCAATTATGTCAGCTTGGAATCTGAATTCTTCCTCAAATGTAAATTACTGACATTCGGTCAATACTGTGTTCAACTCCTCGGTCGCCACTAGGTAGCCCAATCACCACTAAAACTATTTCCTTAGCTAATATTGTCTTCATCGGCAATTAATTGATGTTCGGTCAACATTGAATTTACTCGGCATATACTGGCTCGGTCGACACTAACATCTCTCAGCTTAAACTAGATTTCTTCACTTTTTCTTGATTAAGCCTACTTGTTTAGTCTTACTTCTTACTTAGATAAGCAATACATTATCTTATCATTGTGCCACATAATCAAGCACCCATTGAAGTATCAAGATAACTCAACCTTTCCTTAGGTGCTATTGTTATCAACCTTTCCCTAATCCTTCTCAACAATCAAATAGATATAGTACTTTCTTAGATAGAAAGAGTCTTACCAGTTAAGGTTTGACATTAATGATAGTACAACAATTGCAGTTTCCAATAAGGGTGGTTTCAAAAGATAATGAAAGACTTATAATGTAAGTCCACATAGACCTGTTGGAGTATTGGGGCCATGGATAACTACCAGGGTGGATCCTTCACATAAAAAGGGGACTGGGGTTACATGTTTTCCAGGGAGGACCCCAATGTATAGGCTATGTGATGACACTCACCTAGATGGTATGCTAGAAACCTATCCTTTGTGATTAGTATGATATGTTGTTTAATCCTTTTCTTTTGGTTTCAATTGAATGGTTTGTAATGCCTTATCTTGCTTTAGGCCTTATGAGTACCTTGGTTAGATATCTCCTAGCACAGGGGGTGGAACTTCACGAGTTTCACATGGTTGGGTGGTAAATATCTTTCAAGGTATTGTTCATGGTTCGTGTCTTGGATGTGTTTAAATTTATGCAGTGATAAAGACTTCTCATTTTTTACCATGTAATATATGTATTTCAATTCAAGATCTAAAATATCTCTTTGTAAGCCTTCAGGCCATTTGATGTAATTGTAAATGTAATTGTATTCATCGTTGGAAATTGAAAGGATAAAGCAATGTAATTAGGGAGGGATAGCTTTAGGGGTTTTCAAGGGATGTTTTATGTAAGAATCAAAAGTTGTAATAAAGAAATGTAATCTTGTATTCTTTCTTTTATCTCTCCTATGATTAAAATGAAAAGTAGGATCTCAAATGTGAAAGCTTGATTATATTTTGTAAATGCTAGTTATTCAATGTGTAGTTAAGAAGGATTGAAATGGAGTGGAAAGTAAAAGATATGTTCTTGTAGTTAAGAATGAAACATGGTGTTCTCATCTTTTCCTTAAATTCTAAAAATGCAAAGTAAAAGAAAAATGAAATGAATTCAATTAGATAAGTAATGGAATGCAATGGTTTTTATATTCGTAAATGAATTCAATAAGGGAACCTTTAAGGAATGTTCTTTTGTAGAGATAACAATGAAATGTTAGTAATGGTTTTAAAAAAATGTTAGTTGTAATTTTATACTTAAGACCTTATTCCTTATGGGTTCCCTAGTGGGGACATTACACATCTAGTTTAGATTTTCCAATGACAATGCACATACACAATTTTAGAAAAATATTGCAAAGCAGATGTTCTTGATTGAAGAAAATGGACTTAGCATGTTAGAAACCTATGGGTAATAAGGAATATTTTGGCTACAAATTGAATATGTTTAGATCACACTATTACATAGCATAGGTACACTTTTCAAAGAAATTTCAATATGTTGGGAAGGAAGATGCAATATCTCGCAAGTTTAGGGTCAAGGTTTGGTATACAATTTTTCATAACATATCATTTTGGTATTAGGACCTTAGAGTTGTATGATTACATTTTTTTTAAGAAAACAATTTTGGGATGGGGGAACTTGTCATGTCTCTTTTTTTTAACAATAAAACTTACTAAAAAAGTAAGCCCTTGTCAACAAAAAGAAAATTAAAATGTAAAAATAATTCATTTTCCCTCATCCTGACATATCTCATATTATAGCATAGATTATTTTATCCTATTGATGTTCATTTTTTGTTTTAAACATTGTTCATTTTTTGTTGTAGTAGTCTAGTTTATGTATTTATAAAATGGGCATATCTCATATTATCACACAAATAATTTTATGCTATTGTTGTTCATTTTTTGTTGTAGTATTCCATTTTATGTATTTACAACAAAGAAAAAAAATCATAATGAAAAATTTACATATGTTGGGTGTGAAAACAATCAAAAATAAGATTTTTACAATTGGGACCTTACATGCTACACCTAAAACAACAAGGATTTGTCTTAGAAACTATAAAAGCTAAATAAGAATCAAATAAAACAAATTACCCCCTACCACCCACCCCCCAGTTTGACGTAATGTATTATTGGACAGGTTTTTGTTTGGAACAATGTATTACTTTTGTAATCACAGATTTAATTATGTTCCAATATCATATTTACAAATTTGAAACAATGTATTACTTTTGTAATCACAACTTTAATTATTATCCAATATCCTATTTACAAATTTGAATGCTAATACAATAGGATATATATAAATTTATAAATTTGTAACCCTTTGAATGATATCTTCATATTTAAAACTAAGATGCTCTTTGATATATTACACCCTAAACAATGTATTGTTTAAATATCTAAATGATAATACCATATGATATTTTCAAATTTTAGAATTTAAAACTCTTTATTTTGTGTAGATTTAAAATGATAAGGTAATATACTTATATGTAGATTTAAAATGATTCCCCAAGTATATACTCTCACATGACTATATATGTCCTTGTCCATGTTGTGTGTATATATGTATCTTATATAAATTTAGAATCCCCAAGCATATATATAATTCTAAGACTCTATATATCTAAACAATATGTATATAACAAAATAATAAAATAATATGAAAGATAAAGTATATATACACTAAAAATAGAAAAGTAAACAATTGTAATGCCCCCGCCAGGAAACCCAAGAGATATTAACCTAAAACATAATACTAAGTTTTCAGAATAAATTTTTTCTTAAATGTTTACTAATAATGATGAATAAACAAGTAGAAGTAAAATATAAAGTCCATAAGAGCATAAACATAAATATAATCTCAAAGTAGATTACACATCTCAAGGGTCCCCTGACGTAGAAACTATGAAATACAACTACAACCATAATTACATAATACATCATAATTATAGTTGAATCATAAAAATACACATACTCATAAGCATCCACTTCACATGTCGCAAGGTATGTAACATAATCAACACAAAGGATAATATGGTATTTCCAAACTAACTAATACATTGATATAATAACATAATATAAGAGAGATAAGAATACACATCCACTGGAATGGTGAACAAGAAGGTACAACTACTACAAAGATCATCCAGCACTAGTACACAAACATCAGTATCTCAAATGGTAAAAGAATCACTACCACCCAACCTCATGGAGCCTAAATGGTCCACTCCCACCATACTGAGGAGATAACAACAGACCCCACTTGGATATCAAACACCAAAATCAATCACAGTGCAAACTAAGAAAGGGATCTTGAAATCTCTCTATCTCAAAAGGTACATTAGGATAACTAAGGTAAAAACATACTCAACTAGACGAAACCAACACATGAAGGAAACCTAAGATGAATATGGGAAAGTGTCATCACATGAGCCAACTCTAGAGTTATCTTGGTAGTCTCTCAAGACCTCAGCGCCCTAGTGACCCTATGCAATATTGGTAACCTCTCATATAGACAAGGCACCAAAATATTATATCCAAGTCCATGCAGGCCGAAAGAATCATCTCACAAACCATCCTAGCCTATACTAGCACTCAAGGCATGGGTGACGAACACAAACATCTTATTAATGCTTCTATTCTAGTAGATTTTATTACGTTATCACTTTATTAAGTCACGTGCAATAAGTTATCCTGCCAACCACTTGCAAGCCCCGATGCTTATTGCAAGCCACTCCCCACCTATACACTTAGTTAACCTACCTAGGCTCATAAGTCATAAATAGATCTCACAAATCATATAAAGAATGATAATCAATTTCAAGTCCACAAAATATAATTGGAACTCACACTGGTCCTCAAACCATAATCCCATAATTATACGCGGGTCCTAAAATCATAACATCATAAAAATGTACTCTCTCAAGGAGATCACAAACTAATAAGATTAAAAAGAACAAAGGTTGGGTAAAAATATCAAAACCATTATCATATTTAAAAATATATCTATGCCATAGTAAAAAGGTAAAACCCCAAGCCTCTGGTAACAATCTCTAAAAGCCAACTTAATGCTACCCATACCAATAATCAAACACAGAAACCAAAAACTCCAATAATAAACACAGTAATATGAAACTCTCATCAAATAATATTTAATTATTTAACATTATTATTCTTATTTTTATTTTTATAAAATAATTCTCATTTATGGATTTTATTTATTTATTTCTAAAAATAGAATACGACAACATGCAACTGAATATATCATTCCTAACTAACATGCAATGGAATATATTTTTTAGATAACTAAGAGCGGGGGTAAATCAGTTAAGTCCAATTATCCTATAGTCCCAAATACTCCCAGATGTATAAAAAAATTCTTTCAAATCAATTAATCAACTTGGTAAAATTTTAATTGTGCCTTTCTGTTCATTAACCGAATACTAGTAAATTATCTCATGTATATATCGATCAAACTAGTAATTTTAATGTGTATGGTAAAATAAAAAATCATCACATCCATACACATATAACACTTGATTTTTAACATGGAAACCATGTTAGGGGAAAAACCACGTGGGAACGGTACCTGAAAATAATTTCACTCTTCTGAAGTGAGCTCGGTAAAGAGCCAACCATGTTAAAGGTTATAATAACACATTGTAAGGTGTAACCTGGTTAGAGGATTTATCACTAATAGTTCTCTATGACCAAACATTCACTATGGGGTCAACATGAAAATAATCAACATTCATTGAATGTCATAATGAAATATAAAAGACTGTTAAGTCCCACTCAGTTAAGAGATTTATTTGTTGCAATGGTTAAAATGTAACAGTACCTTAAGCTCAAAATACCTCTCGCCAATATACTCAATTCCATTCTTTTGTATCCTCCAACTCTGTTCTTCTCAGTTAATTCCTTTCTCTGACGCCAAACTTTTGCTCGAGTAGAGTTTCAGGTTCTTCAATGTAAACAAATTTACCATAGTCTTATGGTTCCTTTTTACTTTATGCATCATTCTTTTATGCAAACTCATCAACTCTCACATTTTCTCTTTCAATCATCTTGTTAGTAGCCTTGTTCAAACATTTATAATCCTTGCTTTTAGTAGAATATCCTAGAAATATCCCTTCATCACCTTTTGAATCAAATTTCTCATTTCTATCATCTTTCAAAATGTAACATCTACTTCCAAATATTCTGAAATAACTCACATTAGGTGTATAGCCATACCATAATTCATAAGGTGTCTTGTTTGATTCTTTCTTTAGTTGAACTCAGTTCAATGTGTAAACAGCATTACTAAAAGCTTCTCTACAGTACATTTGTGCAACATTTTTTTCAATCATTAGTGTTCTAGCACAATCAATAATTGATCTATTCCTCCTTACAACAATTCCATTTTGTTGGGGTGTCCTCAATGCTATCATGCCCAAAAGTTGAGCAAAACATAACTATAATTTTTTTCTAAAAACCTACTAACCAAGTACAAACAAATACACTAACGCAACTAAGAAAAGAATACTATCTGGCAAAAGTTTCTATGTAAACACATAACGATGCAAAGAGAAAAATAGACAACTAATAATATCGAAGAGTCTAACAACACCCCAAAGGTCAATCCATAGAAAGTTGACCAAGTTTAACCAAAAGTCAAACTTCATCAAACAGCTCCTAACTATACTATAGGGTTTCGTAGACTACTAGCTTCGATTGGCACGTGAAATGAGATAGTTGACTAAAAGTCAACTAGAGTTGACCAAAAGTTAACTATGCATCAAAGTACATGCAACTGAGCTAAAGGGATACAAAATACATCCATGATTACTTGGGCACGCAAATTGAGGTGTTAGACCAAGGTTTGACTGAGAGTTGACCAAAAAGTCAACTATGTCCAAAGATGATCGATAAAGTTTTACTAAGTCTAGAACAAGCCAAGGTAAGAATTATGCACGCAAACTGAGGCAATGTCCAAGGTTTGACTAAGTTGACCAAAAAGTCAACTGTGCATAAAACTAGCTTACTACAAGCTTCGAAAGTAAACATCATGACTAGAAGAGGTTGTGCATGCAAACCAAGACACTTGTTCCAGGTTTGACTAGAGTTGACCGAAAGTCAACCATGCACGATATTTCGTCATCAAGTCTAATAAGGTCGTATAAGACCCTAAACGAGACATAAGGGGAAAGATGATAACCTCAAGACAAAATAATGATATTAACTGAAAAGATAAGCCGAACTGGAGAAATGATCTATAAAAATACAATTTTCCATTTGAGGGTAATTTAATTTAAGAACTTTAGTCGAAAGAAATAGATACAAAAACTTAATATAAAGCATATTAAATTAAGATCAATCTAAAGACCCAATTTAAAATGTCTAAACATTACAATGAAATATCTAGAAGATATTTTCCCCTCTAATTTACTTAAGTAAATATTCCCAATTTATTTTTACATTGAAGATCATGTTTTAAATAAGTTGATATAAACCTTACTAAAATAAGTCTATTATCAATTTACAAAATACAATGAATATACAAATAAATTTAAATAAAAATAAATACAACCTATTTAAAATCTATTTAATTAGTAGCATTGAATTATGTTCAATATTATAAATTAACAACTATATTTAATCAAAAAACAAATCTAAATAGACAATTTTCCTTAGGATAAAAAAATTAATTCATTGCACCAATTAATTTCAAATTAAAACAAATCAAATAAAAACTTTATAATGCTTTTCTGAAAAGAAATTAAAAAGAAACTTATGTATAAAATATCTAAAAGCTAACTTTAAATCAACTTTCAACTAATAATAAAAACTTAACTAATCTATAAAAACTAATAATATGAAATTAACTAAGCTTTTTTAAAAAAAACATTTTTTTAACAAACCTGAACTTATACATATTTTTTTTTTAAAAGTACTCTAATCCTAAACTCCTTCACAGACCTGCGTGCTCACGCACTACCTAAGGCGGCCGAAGTGGAGGCAGCGGTAGCAGAGAGCAATGGCGGAAGGGAAGGGCGGAGAAGGGTGGAGCAATGGCGAATGGGAGGGGCGAGGGCGTTGTGGGCCTGCACGGTGGTGCTCAGCACTTACAATGCCGCCACAGTGGGGCGCGGTCGAGGTCGTGCCTCCCACCGTGTTCAGCAGAGTGGGTGGTCGAACCACTCGCGTAGCCACCAAAAAAAATTTTGCAGCCCCTCTTTGATTTTAAAAAAACATTCAATGTTACATTTTTTTGGTATACATTAGACATTAATTTAATATGTTTAAAATAAAATAATCTTTAAGTAGTGTATATATATATATATATATATATATATATATATATATATATATATTAACTACTATAAAAATATATTTATATAAAATAAATATTAATGCTGGTGCAAAAATAATTTATTGTACCCCAAAACAGGGGGTATTTAGGGAAAAAAAAATTTAATTTAAAAACATATATGAAAACCATAATTCATGCTAACCAATTTGTACCAATCAAATTTTAATTTCAAACATTTTTAAAAAAAAATTTTACAAAATATTTCTAAGTACAAAACTTAAATAAAATTCAACTTTATAACTATAGATGAATTGAATTTATGTTTACATTTTTACAAAACGATATACGCTAATACAATACTTAATGATAAATATAATTATACCTATACTTCCATGAACCATAACATTACAAATAACCATTAATTCGTTATTTTGAAACTAATTGCAATGAATTTAAATAACAATTTAATCCATCCTTTCTCAACTTGCAAAAGAAAAAGGACAGATAAACATAAAATCAATGGAAACTATAAATTTTACGTTGCATCATGGTTCATAAATTTTCTTTCCAAAAGATTAAATAACAATAATTTTTCTTTTACAATTCAAAGGTATGATCTTACAAGGAAATCCTGGATTTCTAAATTCACACATAAACATGAAATGCAAAGTTTCAATGAATAGCCAAATTTTAATATCTCACTTAGCAAGTTTGTCAGGTCCTGAATCCAATGGTACCTGACAAAATGAGGTTGACCACAAAGGCTCACCTCTCAACCTAGGCCATTTCATGGCCACCCTTGAGCTAGGGGATCCAAATTGGAATGGGGTAGAAACATAACTCATACATGAAGGAAATAGACAACATGAACACACTTCAACAAATTTTCCCAACATGGTTTAACAAGAGGAAGACCTCTAAGAGGCCTTCTTGAAATAGGGTAGAGGTGGACTACCAGGTGGAGAAGCCATAATACAATACAAATTTCCCAAGCCACACATGGACTTAGGATGACCATCTTCAAGAAGATGTGGTCTAATCTCCTTATGCCCCACAGGTGCTCATAGGCCATACTTGGCATCATGGGTATCATGAAACCCCATGTTTATCACTCCACACATGGGAGACTCTTCACAACCTGGGTCTTCTTCCTACTACCCCATTCAAGGTTTCTCCACCCTCCCTAGGGTGAGTAGCCTTGAAGAACCCCATCCCAAATTGAATACATAAAAGAAAAATAATAATTTACAAAACTAAAGAATCAAAACAAAAACCTTAAAAATCCATGGACTCCATTAGTGGAGCTCCAAGCTCAAACTCATGCAAGACATTAACAAAAAATATCACAAGATCCTACCTTGATCCAAGGAAAGGATGAAAAATGAAAATGCATCTCCTTCCAACCTAATCCTTTCTTATCTCCTTCAAAACTAAAAAGGTCTCCAAATCTAGAGAGTGGGTGAGCACTCAAACCCTTTCCAAGCTTTCCCTAAATAGGCAAACCTCCTAAAATTTAGGAACCTATCAGAGGAGGGGAAGAAACTTCTAGTCCCTTCTTCCCACTTGCTTCCTTCTCATTAATGAATTTGAGAGCAAATTTGGGAAGAAGAGAGAGGTTAACCAAAACCTCACAACTCTTCAAATCCTCCCAACTTTGAAATCTTGACTTTAGGGGAGTCATAAATGAGTTTTAAGGCACTTAATGGGCTGGAAATGACCCCTAACCCCTAAGGTATCAACCTGGATAACTAAAACTGACCTTAGTTAACCTATGGGAGCCCAAATGACCCTCCTAAACTCCACCTAAAGCTTACACACGGATTTCAAGTCTTGATTGACTATCTAGAAACTTCCCAACCCAAGGTAAGTTGATTCTACCCTAAGGTTAAACCCTAGTCAAGCCCTTGACCCAATCAAATACAAATTACCAACCATTCCAACACTTAAGCCACAATTTGCAATATTTGGCACATTAATTAAAACAAATGACATGGTTAAGTGACAATTACATTTTCTAAATTAGATACACATGTACAAACCACATTCACAAAATAAAAGACTATACAACAAGGTCCACATTTCCTTATACAAAGAGTACCTTAGAATGTACGGTATAAACATAGGTTCCAATACTGGATCTCCACATTTAGATCCATGGTCAACTTATCCTACACACTCATTGCACATATCAGTAGGTCCAATCAACATGATATAAATACAATACATCATCAATACTGCATGGTTTAAAAACTGTCTGTAAATGAATCAAAAAAGCATAACTCTGTTTTCCTAAACCAACTTTCCATCACAATAGTTTTAAACATCATAAAACATCATATGTGACATAATCATAACTGAAACTGAATCAAAACATATAGTATCTTGAGTGTACCTTGATTACATAATCAGGTACCAAACATATAACATAGGATACAATAGATCCTCAAATACATAAGTGTCTCAAATAGCCAAGTATGTCTGTGAAATAAGTACTAAAAGCATGGAAAATAAAGTAGTATAAATTTGACTGACAGGTAGGTCTCATAGGTGCAGATACATGTCTCTTAATTACATGGTCATTACAAAAATTAGTTAACTCATCATAAATAAATTCACCACCTCTATCTGACCTTAAGCATTTCAAATCCTTACCACTTTCTTTTTCCACTTTTTCTTTATACCATTTAACCATTTTGAAAGCTTCAGCTTTGTCTTTTAAGAACATGACAAACATCATTCTAGAGAAGTCATCAACAAACAAGATAAAATATATGTCTCCATAATAACTCTGATTTCTCATTGAACCACACAAGTCAGTATGAACTAACTCCAAAATAGCATTAGATGAATAATGTTTTCTCTTGAAACTAAACTTTGACATCTTACCCATTTGACATTGTTTGCACATTACATAGTCAGGTTTAGATATGCTCGGTAAACCTCTAACTCTCCTTTTCTTACTGATCTTAACCATGTTGTCAAATTTCACATCACATAACCTCTTGTTGTACAACCATACATCTTCATTTTTAGCCAGTAAACAACAAGTTTCAGCATTGTCTAGAGATAGAATAAGTTACCTTTTGATTGTTCACCAATACCGACTAACTTTCTGGTCTCATCATAGATTTTCACCTTTCTATTCTCAAATGGAACTCAGTGACCTATATTGTTCAATTATGCTACACTCAATAGATTATAATTAAGTCCTTTCACCCAATATGCATTCGCACATCTATTCTTATTATTCAACAATATAGATCCTTTTACTTGACAATGTGTATCACTTCCCATTTTCACAGATCCACCATTATAATGTTTAAGGTATTCAAATTTCTCTTCATATCTAGTCATATGATGTGTACAGCCACTATCAATAATCCAAGTATCATTCTTGCTAACTTTAGAAATAAGTATTTTTTCAACATACCTTTCTTCTTCTTCAAAGTCTTCTTTCAATGCCAAAAATACCACTTCTATGTCTTCATCGATCTCAGTCTCAGTGTCATCATCTTCATCTTCAACTAGGTATCATGTCTTCTAGTCTTTATCTCTGTAGTCTCGGTTGTCTCTGTTGCCATACTGTTGATTTCTTTTGTGATCTCGGTAATCTCTTTTGTCATTATTCCTCTCATTTGATCTTTTATTTGTTTTCTCATCTTCTTTCCCGTCTGGACATCTTGTACCAATATGACCAATCTCTTTGCATTTAAAACATACCAAGGGTATTTTACCTCTATAGCTTCCTTTTCCTTTTTGTAATCTTCTAGCCATTAATGCTTCAAGTTCATCAAGCTCATCTTCATCACTTACACTTTCATTTCTTATTTTATGTCTACTACTTGATTTTCCAATTTTTAGAGATGACATAAATGCAGATTCTATCATAGGTACAATACTATTGTCATAATTGTTAAGCTCAAATGAAGTTAATCTTCCAATCAAACTATCAAGTGAAATATTATTACCAGGAGCCTCTCTCATTTCATGAATTCTAGATACTCTAATAGAATATGCAGGTAACAAGGTTCTGAGAATTTTACTTACCACGGTGTCTTCATCAATAGTTCCACTACTCCTTAGATAGCATTCACAACCTCCTTGATTCGATTGTTTTACTGAGTGATGTTTCCACCTTCTTTCATCTTCATGTCATCAAACTTACATCTTAGACTTTCATATTTAGCCCTTAGCACATTCACATCTCCTCCATGAACTAGTGTAAGATTGTCCCACATCTACTTTGCAATTGTACATGTCTTAATGTCTTCAAATTCAGTATCTGATAAGGAAGAAGCAATCTCAATCATCATAGCATTGTGTTCTTGTCTTTCTTTCATCTGTGTGACATTCAAAGGACCAATGGGAGTTATAAACTCATTTTCCAAGTAGTATGTTGCAGAATCTCCAATCCCTGATAGATATAACTTCATTCTTCTTAGTCATGTTGAGAAGTTGTCTTTGTTCAGCTTTGGCACCTCTCTCTTATAAATCTTGTGATCTTTTACTTAAGTCCTTCAAACTTTTCCTTCAAGTACTCTCGCTCTGATACTAATTGTTAGATAACTAAGAGGGGGGGTGAATCAATTAAGTCCAGTTATCCTACAGTCACAAATGCTCCCATATGTATAAAACAATTATTTCAAATCAATTAATCAACTTTGTAAAACTTTGACTGTTCCTTTATGTTCATTAACCGAATACCAGTAAATTATCTAGTGTATATACCGATCAAACCAATAATTATAATGTGTAAATTAAAATAATAAATCATCACATCCATACACATATAACACTTTATTTTTAACGTGGAAACCCTATTAGGGGAAAAAACACCTAGGACTAGTACCTGAAAATAATTTCACTCTTCTGAAGTAAGCTCAATTAAGAGACAACCCTATTAAAGGTTACAATAACACATTGTAAGGTGTGACCTGGTTAGAGGATTTATCACTAACAATTCTCTGTGACCAAACATTCACTATGGGATCAACATGAAAATAATCAACCTTCATTGAATGTCATAATTAAATATAAAAGACCGTTAAGTCTCACTCGGTTAAGAGATTTGTCTTTAGCAATGGTTAAACTAAAACAGTAAATGATCTAATTCAAATAAAACTTTCTTTTGTGTATTTTCAGATCTATGTTAAGCTCAAAATAGCTCTTGCCAATAAACTCAATTCAATTCTTTTATATCCTCCAACTTTGTTCTGCTCAGTTAATTCATTTCTTTGACACTCAGTGTTGTCTGCATATTTTCTCAATTTTTTTTTCAACCCGTCTAACCAACTTCGCATGAATGCAATCTTCTTACACGCATTCCAGAATTAATTATGAATCTCGTCTCCTTAAATATACATAATAAATTATTTTCTTCTCAACCATAGATTTTGCCTCTTAATCTTCATTGTTTTTTTCGTTACAACCTTCCTCAAAACTTGTGTTTGTAACTCATTTCATTATTCATCATTTGATCATCCTTAAATTTTATTAGTCATTTTATCTTCATAACAAACTTTATGTTTAACCTCAAAACCATCCATATTTGTCCATCTTATCATCTTTAGTCGGCAGTCATATGTTCCATTTAATTCTTTCACTCGGTCAATATCATGATGTGTCGGTGACTTCTAACCCGGTTAACACTATACTTGGTATACGCTACACTTTCTCGGTGTACACTATTTCAACTTGGTGTATACTAAGTTCTACATTTACCGACCACATAAATTTTTTCATTCTTGATCTTTAACTCATAACTGAATTATGTAATATAATTAAATCACTAACATAATGTCATGGAATCATCAATAAGTTACCCAATGAATACCATATCCATATCTTTCTCATAAATCTATCTCTATGTTAAAATTGCATTCCTTCACCATTATTTCCTTCTTCAGATGTTTGTGACTATCACGATAAGTATAGTCAAAACTAGTTGACATCAATGATAATATAATAATTGATTTAATGTGTCACATATATCTTTGTATCTCGGTGATCATCAGTCTCTCCCTTTAAATTATTCAATCGGTTGTAGTCTATCAATCTCTCCCTTTGACATTGATGGCAACACAATATGAAATATTTCATACAATACCAAACATCTATCTACAACTCTGTATATATGTTTTGAATTGGTAAGTTCTCTCAAGCTTATTGCATTTAATATGTTTAATCACTACACAACATCGATGTCTTATGTCTCTCCCTGCATGTAATCTCTCTTATTGTCTCTTCCTTGCTTCATACAATCAATCTCCCTGTAGATAGATATCTCATGTGATCTCTCTCCCTTTAGATCTTTCCTGAATATTTCATTCAATCTCTCTCCCTTTGATAGCAATGCCAAAAAGAAAATAATCAGCTCTTTAGTATCCAAATCAATATCTCTGTTGTTTGGTCCAAATTATTGTACCTTGCATGTATTGATATGTAATCTCATCTTGTCTTCCATCTTTCACAACCTTAGGAGTCCCAAAGTGTGAACATCATGCATCAACATCATTAGATCTGATAAATTGCAGGTTGATGCAACCTCCTATCACCTTAGTGGTTGTTAGATAGAGGATGGACCCCTAGTCTACTCTTCAAGTATTCAAATGTGTCTTTTGGTAAGGTTTAGTGAATATAATATCAAGTTTCTCTTGTGATTTCACATATTCCAATCTAACTTGCTTTTCTTGAACTTGTTCCCTCAAGTAGTGATACTTAATAGAAATATGCTTTGTCTTTGCATGTATCACTAGATTCTCAGAAATATTAATTGCACTTGTGTTATCATAATAGATTATCACTGGATCAGTGATCTCCTTATTCATAGCTTCCAATAGTTGTTTTATCCATGCAATATTTGAACAATTAGTAGAAACAACAACATATTCTGCTTTTGTAGTGGACTAAGAAATACATCCTTATTTCTTACTTATCCAAGTAATCAATCTTTATCCTAAAAATAATGCCACACCAGTAGTTATTTTTCTATCATCAATGTTTCCAGCCCAATCAGCATCAATGTAAACTTTTAGTTCAAAATTGCCTTCTTTCTTATACCATAAATCATAATTTCTAGTGTTCTTCAAGTATCTCAAAATTATTTTCACAGCAATCATGTGTGATTCTTGAGGATTAGCAGAGAATACTGCTACAATTCCAACCGCATGTGCAATATATGCACAACATACATCAATTTTCCAATCATAGATCAATACAAGGTTTGATTTACCTTGGTTGACTTGTCATCCTTTGTCAGCTTGCATCTGGTTACCATAGGTGTGCCAACTTGTGTTGAACCTTCCATACCGAATGTCTTATATACTTATTTGATGTATTTGGATTTTGAGATGTATATGTCTTCCTTCTATTGTAATATTTTCAATCCAAGAAAAAATTTGATCTCACCAAACATCTACATTTCAAATTCTTTCCTAATTTCATTAGAAAAAAATTTGCATAAGTTATCATGACCTCCAAATATGATATTGTGATTAGTGAAAAGCTAACCTATTTGGAACATGCATAGACATTCAAACATTTTCCTAAGAAGCATATAGTAAATCTATTTGCATGATACCTCAGATAGAGCTTAAATGGGAGCACCCTGTCACCATTTGATTTGATCTCGAATTAGGGATATGGGTGTGCTCTCAAAACACTAGGATCATGTCCCCAATTCATATTAGGAATTTTTAAGATCATTTAGGGACCAAGAAAACCCCATAGTGGTACAAAATTAAGTATGGTCAACCTGATTTTCCCCTAGAGCCCCAAGGATCCAAATGAAGCTAGAATGCAGAACTAAGCTACAAATGCTTATGCTAAGTTGATTTTAACCAAATATGAGTGTAATATGATGAAAATGATATGGAAATAAATGAATTAATCTATTTTAATCCATTAATCTTAAGCTAATGTGAGTTATGAAATCATAGAAATAAGCTCTATCTAACAATATTAGGATTTAAGCTAAATCTAGATGTAAATGAGAATGATAACAATGCTTAATATGAAATAGATGAATGGGTGATTTTCTCTTGGAATGAAGAGTATTTATAGGATTTGAGGAAAGGATTTAGTTATAAAGGGGAGTTAGGGTCAAAGTCAGCGTTAGGGGTAGAGTTTGGGGTATGGTTTGGGGTTGAGTTAGAGGTATGGTCAAAGGGATAAGAGTTAAGGGTTGCTCACACATGTGTGAGAAACACTAGGGAAGAATGCCTAGGGAACAAAGATGGAAGAGGAGACATAGGCTTCATTAAGAGACTGTAAGGGCCATTAATGAGGGTGTAAGAGGTCATTAATGAGCATGTAAGGCTCATTAATGAGGGGGTTGACTAGAAGTCAAAGGAAGAGGGTTTAGGCTAAGAGGGTTAGGAATCACCCTCTAAATAGGTTTAGGGAGGGATTAGGAAAGGGTAGATAGGTTTAGGGTTTTCTAGAAGATTCTAGAGTTTTAAGCTTTAAATAAATATTTAATTTATTTAAGAATTGTCACACAATTTATTAAATATTAATTTAATAAATAGGGGGATTATCATTCAAATTGGATTTAAATGCTTTGGGGAGGGATTATTTAATTAAATATTTTTAATTAAAATAGGATAAGGGATAATGACAATAAAAATTAATTAATTAATTAATGATGATGTCTTCAGAAATTTCTACAAAATAAAATATTTTTATTTGGTAAAGGGATTTTAGGTGTCTACATTTTGTCCCTCTTTGATGCGATGTCACAAGTGGTGTGGTGTGGCGTCAAAGACAAGAAAATAAGATGCCCTTGGCTAGAATAGAAGAATAAGGGGTTGTGCCCCCTTGAGAAAATAACGCAAAGAAGAAACTTTGGAGAATTTTCTCGAAAAGGATGCAAATGGGAAGGAGGAGAGAGGAAGGAGGAATAAACAGATGTCCTTCCAAGAGAAAAGATGGATGAATGCAAGATGATATGAGATGTAGGATGCAGGATGAAGCTATATGAAGGATGCAAGATTAATCTATATGATGTAGGATGAGGGGGATTTGGGAGCTCATTGTGTAAATGTGAAGAGCACAACCTAGTTTGATATAGAAATGCTAGAGACCTACCAAGGTTACTGGGAACATAAGGCCTTGTCACCAGCATTGTAGAGGACTGACACAAAAAGACACACAAGGGTTGCCCTAGCATCATGCATGAACCCAAGAGGAGGCATGGTAGGAACAATACTAGAGAACCCACAAACAAATGACACTTCCCAAGTGCACCATGTAACCCAGAAGATTACATGTGAAATGTGAAACGGTCATGTTCGACTGACTCATTGGCAAAAGCAAAAGATCAAAAGACCTTTCCCCAAATTGTCCTCATAGTGCACCATAATATAAAGGATTCCAGTGACTTTGAGGAGAGGAACAACAAGAAGTTAGAAAAGATAAACAAGATCCAAAGGTCAAAATCCAAGACCAAAGTGATAAATCCACAAAATGTCCTTTTCTAAGGAGAATGATTGATTTGATTAATGGGGGGAAGATTAAGTCAGAATGTGAGGAAGGATACATCCTACATAGACCTAGTTCCATCTAATGAGGAGAATGTGTGATGTTTATTGGCATATGATGAGTCAAGGATAATCATGAGATAAAGGATAGTCGACAAAAGATGTTGTTGAAGTACAACGCTGGGTGGGATAAAGTATCTGATCAAAGTTGTTGTAGGATTGATGAGGATATGTACAACAAGATGTGGCAATATGTACAATGGACGGGGAGATATTTACAATGGATATTTACAAAAGCTCAAGGACTAGGATACGAGGATCTCACTATATAGGATATTTACAGGATAGAACACCTTGGGATGGATGGGCTGGTGGTGGGGATGGGGATTGGATAAAGAGGATTTGGGATTGGGATGGGTGGGGGATGAGAGTGTGATAGATAATGACCTGATCCACTATGTATGGTGCCTATTTCTAGGTTTTCACCAACATAAATTTCCAAGGTGCTTGAATTTCTAAGTTTTCACCGTTGGACGAGTATTTTTCTTTGCTTTTTTTATTTTTTGTATAATTCTAGATTTTCCAATTTTTATAGATTTTTTGGATTTTACAAGATATGGTTCAAGCATAGAACTACTTCAGATAGATGATGTTGATAGGATCATTCAGGGGCTCACCTTCTAGTGTTGATAACTGATAGGCTCCAGAGCCAAAGCATGTTGTGACAATGTAAGGACCCAACCAAGTAGGTTCAAACTTTCCCTTTTTCTCTCAATGTGCTTGCACTTTTTGATTTTCCTTGAGGACCATGTCTCCCACTTGAAATTGTCTTGGATGGAACTTTTTATTATAGCTCCTTTTGACTCAACTATGGTATGCAACCAAATGATCATATGCTTGTTGCCTCTTTACATCTAGTAGATCAATTTATGTGAGGTGTGCCACACGATAGTCTTCATCGGTGGTATAGTTCTTCATGGATATACGCAATGATGGGAGATCGACCTTGATGGTTAGAATGGATTTGGCACCATATATAAGGGAGTATGGGGTGTTTCCTTTGGGAGTATGATAAGATGTATGATAGGCCCAAAAGGAGGGATTTATTTGGAGGTGTCAGTCATGACCAGAATCATTGACAACATTCTTGTGGATTTTGAGGATGGTTTTATTCGTTGCCTCACCTTGGCCATTTCCTTGATGGAATTATGGGTTGGAGAAATAATGGTGGATGAATATTCTAGCACATAGATCATCCACATGCTAGTTTTCAAATGGTGTTCCATGATCTGTGAAGATAGTGGAAGGAATGCCAAAGTGGCAAATGATGTGGTATAGGATGAACTTGGATATCTGAATGGCAATAGTGAGGATGAGCAGAATTTCTTCAACCCACTTTGTAAAGTATTCTATGGCTGTTATGATATATTTATGTCCATCAGAGGAAAGGGGGGTGATTAACCCAATGAGGCCAAAGCCCCAACATGAAAATGGCTAAGGTGGCGCAATGGGTTGCAAGTCTTGAGGTAAAGCATAAATCATATTGGCATGTTGCTGGTATGGTAGACATTTCTTTACAAAGTTACAAGCATCATGCTCCATTGTTGGCCAGTAATACCTAAATTAAAGAAAATTCTTTGCTAGGACCATGCCACTTGTGTGGGTAATGAAAATTCTAGTGTGTACCTCTTGTAAAGCCAGGATGGCCTCATTCGAATCTAAACACCTAGAGAGGATGTTGTGATATCCTCGACGATAAAGAGTGTTTTCTACTAGAGTGAAGGAGGAAGCTCTAGGAATTAGGTTTTGGCATTGGTTTTTTGTGAGATGGGGAGATATGATACCATTTTTAAGATATGCATGAATGTCATGGTACCATGGGGACTGAGGACCAACCAAGATGCACACCATTTCTAAATCACCATTCTCATAAGTAGGCGTGTGTAGCTACTCAACTAAGAATTCATATTGTGATGAGTCTCGAGGGATTTCCAATAAGGATCCAATGGTTTCTATTGTGTTGGCTTCTTTTTTTTTAAGCCTTGGTATCTGTGTGAATTATAGACTCAGGAAGTGCTCTTTCAATTTGTCCACTAGTTATTTGTAGAGTAGAAGCTTGTCATCATTCATTTGGAATTCATCCAGGACTTTCTTGATTATTAGCTATGAATATCCAAACACTTACAACTCTATGATGCTCCATTGGATAGTTGTTTTGAGGCCTGAGATGAGTGCCTCATATTCTATAATATTTTTGGTGCAAGGGAATCTCAGTTTGAATGATTTAGGGATATAGTCACCTTGAGGTCTGACAAATAGGATTCTTACGCCTGATCCATGTGCTGTGTAGGAGCCATCATAGTATAGCTTCCATATTGGTTGTTCTTCAATAATGCATAGATGTTCATCGGGAAACTCTATAATTAGTGGATATGTGTCTACTAGAAGTGCTTATGCTAGCTAATTGGTAATGACTTTCCCTTTGATTGCTTTTCTATCTATGTACTGGATGTCAAACTCGCTTAGCAGCATGACCCATTTTTTCATATGGCCTATTAATGTTATTCTTGATAGAAGATACTTAAGTGGGTCCACCTTTCATATGAGCTTGATGGTGTGGCTAAGCATGTAATGTATGATCTTTTGGGTGGCAAAGACCACTATGAGGCATGTCTTTTCCATTGGTGAGTAGTTGAGCGCATAATTGACAAGAATTTGACTGACATAATAGATAGCCCTTTCTTTTTTATTATCATCATGTTGTGCTAAGAGTGCCCCCATTGTAGTAGTGGTTACAAAGATGTATAAGATCAGAGGGTGTCCTGAGACTGGTAGTACAAGGATGGGAGAGTTGGCTAGATATTCTTTTAGTTTCTCAAAGCTTCTTTGGCAAATAGGATCACATTTGAAGCCAGTGTCCTTATGAAGTAGATGCATGCAAGGTTGGTACTTGTATGCCAACTATGATATGAATCGACGTACTGATTTTAGATTTCCTTGCAAGCTTCTAAGCTGCTTGAGTGTTCTAGGTGGAGGCATTCCTTTTATGGATTTGACCTTTTTTGGATTAATCTCTATGCCACGTCATGATACAATGAATCCTAGTAACTTTCCAAATGTTACACCAAAGATGGACTTCTTTGGATTTAGCTTTAGATTGTAGTGATGGAGGTGATCAAACACACGCTCATGGATGTCGAGGTGTTCTATCTATGTGTTGGATTTTGAAAGGATATCATCCACAGTCTTCAAGGATCTTATGTATCATATCGTGGAAGATAGATGTCATTGCCTGCTGATAGGTGGTCCCTACATTCTATAGCCCAAATGGAATCATATTGTAGTAGAAGGTACCCCATGGTGTTGTGAATGTTGTTCTGTGCTGATCTACCTCTTCTATTCGAATCAAATTGTATCCTGAGAAGCCATCCATAAGTGACAACATCTCATGGCCTGTTGTGAGATCAACTATCATGTTGATGCTGGGTAAGGGGAAATCATCCTTTGGACATGCTTTGTACAGGTCTCTGAAGTCTATGTAGATTCCAATCTCCCCTGAAGGCTTTGTGAAAAGGACCATATTTTAGATCCACTTTGAATAGTCTATAGCTCTAATGATTTTTTCTTGTAGGATCTTTTCTAGTTCTTCCTTTACTAGTAAGGCTACCTTAGGATGCATCTTTCGAAGCTTTTGTTTTACTAGTTTTGCATTAGGCTCCACTACAATATTATGAAAAATAAGATTAGGATCAAGCCCTGGCATGTCTGTGTATGACCATGCAAAATTGATTGTGTCTTCATTGAGGAGCGATGTGAAAGATGTCTCTTCTACTTCTATCAGGGATGTTGCAATATAAGTGATCTTAGGGTATTCTTTTATTCCCAATTTGATTGGCTTTGTTTCCCCAATGATGATGGATGACTACTTTGGTCTATAATCCTAGATGGGGGGAAGAGGCAACTCCTCATCTTCTAGCACCTCAAAGAGGTTTTCACCGGAAGAGATGCCCTTTATTTTTTCTTTTTTTAGAGTCAGAATGTGCCCCATAGGGTTTTTCACATAAGGAATCATTATTTTCTTTTTCTTTTTCAATTTTGCAACTAAAGACTTCATCTTCCCCAAAGTATCCCTTAGGGTCGAGCTTGTAGACATGAGATGATTATTTTTCTTGATCTATTTGTTGGCATGATGCCCCCATGAATCTTAGGAGTGCTTTTGTGCTTTAGAACTCATCGATATGCATTACGCTTGGTTGTCCCCAGTCTATGAGTTTGGGATGGATGAGGGGAAGTTTGATGATATTTATGGAGAGCTGATGGAGGACATAATTTCCTAGGAGGGTATCATTGTCGAAAATGTCATCATAGGATTTATTTTCTTCCTCTGCTGGGATGTCTTTGATTTCTATGAGTTCATCTTGGATATTCAAGAGAGTGACATTGGGATAATTAGTGCCCCCAGTTTTGGTATTGGGTTCTTGTATGTGCAGGTGAGAGGTCTTAAAGCCAAGGCCATGATGTTTAGGATTTTGTGAGGACTTTTTCCAATCTTTGCTGCCACCTTCTTGTGGTCCTACACCATTGCCTTGATATTTCCATTTCTATGTAGCATATGTGTGCGATGAAGGATATTTCTCCTTGAAGTATTTAAGGAGCTCAGTATCAAGAGGTGGGGGATCTCTGTATATCCACCTGTTGATGTCAGGGTCCATCTCTAGACTATTTATGTTTCCATGGGAGACAAAAGTTAATGGCCCCAACTTCTTGATTTCATGATCAGCTGGAGTAGGCTTGCTTTGGTGGCTTGGTCACCCTTATGTATGCAGATCAAGTGGTAAGGCCCCTACTACAAATGAATCATTTAGGATGTACTCACCACATCCCTGGTTGTTGATCTTGATGGAAGAGAGGGTGGAAGCTAGGATAGTCTTTGGATTGCTATGGGAACGAGATGACCTGTCCATAGAAGTGCCAATTTTGATTCTAGGGAAATGGGTGTAATGGGGGGAATGATGCTTCCAATGCATGACAATATGTGAAGGGTTAGGGATCTACATGGATGGTGATCTCAGTGCCTTGATGTGTAAATTTGAGACACTGGTGATAAGTATATGGTATGGCTTTGATGGAATTGATCCATGGTCGATCAAGGAGGATGTTATATGGTAAGTCTAGATCAACAACGTGGTAGATGATGTCTTGAATTTAGGGCCTAGCTTGATTAGCAATAGAATGGTACCTTCTGAGGTATGCTCCAAATTATCATAGGCCTTGATGGTGATAATATTGTGTGATATGTCAGCCTCTATGAATCCCACTTGCTCGGTGAACTTCAGGGTACACAAATTTAGGGTTGAGCCATTATCTATCATAACCCTTTTAATGGAAAAGTCTCTGACCATGATAGTGTTATGAAGAGGGAGATTTTGGTCAGACTCAATAGATGGTATGTCAGAAGGCTTGAAGGAAAGAGCATAGGATGTTGATAGATGTCCCACAATTTTCTCAAATTGGATGGTATTAATATTTGTGGGGACGTGTCCTTCTTGGAGGGATCAGTTGAGGATCTCTTAATGAATGGGTGAAGTGCGGAGAAGGTCGAGGATAGAGATTTTGGTAGGTGTATTCCTAATATGTTATAGAAGGTTATATAGTGCATTGTGTGTAGGCATTGGATTAGCACCAGTGATAGATATCTGGCCTCTACATGCGGTAACAGCACATTGACTATCTTCTCCCTTGACATGGATGACATTGATAGTGGGTTCAACTTGGGTTATGCATCTGACAAACTTGTCATAGTTTATGTGGGTAGTAGTACACTCTGTGCCTAGCATGGTCTCCTTGTTTTCTTTTGCCTTTGGTTCTAGGGTGGAGGATTGGTATTGACTTGGTTCTTCCCAGCATTGTATTGAGGGAACACATTCTGATAGATCTATAAATTGGCATTAGGTGAACGTTGGGCTGGTGTGTCCACTTGGATCTCTTTTCTGTCAATGAGATCTTGGATATAGTGCTTCAATTTCATGCACTTGATGGTAGTGTGTCCTTTAACACAATGATAGTCACAGTATTCATGATCTTTGTACCAAGTTACCTTGGGAGTTGCATCATCAAATTATTGAGTTGGAAGATAGGTAATTAGATTGGATTTAGCTAATTGTTGGAATATCATGTCCAATGGTTCATCAAGAGTTGTGAAGGTACATTGTGGATGGGTCTAGACTCGAAGCCTATTCTGATTTGGGGTAATAGATATGGCATTGGCCTGATTTTCTTGTTGTTGATATTGTTGCATAGGTTGCTGATTGTTTTGAGGTTGTTGTTGTTGATATGCAGGAGTAGGTGTAGGACCGGCCACAACAATTTAGAAATGTTTAGTGTTTGTGGCTCCATCAGTGATAGTGTTCTTGTTCTGGTTCCAGTAACAAGGTTTGTCATTATTGGGTTTGCTATGTGAATCATCTTTCTAGTGTCGGATAGTGCCTTCATCTAAGAGGCATCTTTCAATGTCTATCCCTTTTCCTTTGATGTCTTGATAGGTTTGGATGTAGTTCATTCTCATGAAATGGAATAGTTTATGATGTAGGTTATCAATGAATATTTTAGTAAGATGTTTTTCAGGTGGTTGATAGGATAACCTTGTGGTGAGTTTTTTCCATCATTGCAAGTAATTAGCTAGGCTCTCACCTCCTTTTTGCTTTGAGTTGCAAAGGTCTAACAAGGACATCTCATTCTTGACATTATGGGTGTATTGGGCTACAAACTTCTCAAAGAGTTTGTCAAAGGTTGTAATTATCCCATAAGGTATCTTGTAAAACCAATCAATAGTAGTTCCTCCCAAGCTCTTGGGGAATAGGTGCATGAGGAAATTGTCGCTGTAGGCCACTTCTTGACATGCCATATAGAACTCCTTGACATGGTTAACTAGATCTCCTTTCCCTTGATATTTTTTGAACTTGGGTGTCTCGAAGTGTTTAGGAAAGGGGATGGTTGTGATTGATCTGTGAAAGGGATAGGGACAGACCTCATCAAGTTTGAAGGCCTTGCTCTCTATTCTAGCCTTAAGCTCATTAAGAGAATTCTTCATTTCTTCCCATTCAACATTGACTGGCACTGGAGTGGATATTCCCATTGGGAAAGGATCTGATGGTACTAGTGAATATGGATGATTTTGTGGGGGATATTGCGGAGTGGGATATGGATATTTTCTAGCAAGGTAAGCAGATTGAAATAGATTTTAGGGTGATAGTTGATGGGGAGGATATTGTTGTTGAGGTGCAGGGGGTATTGTTGTGGAGGATATGGAATGGCTTGTTGTTGTTGGGGGCCGATAGGCTATTTTTGTTGCAATGGATAGGATGATGCTTGTTGTTATTGGGGGATGATAGGATGTTGTTGCTACTGTGCTAGGAAGTATTTTTGTAGTGGAGGAGGCTGATGGAATGGTGCAGCTTTCTAGTAGGATGGTCCTTGATGCACTTGGCTTTGGGCATGGCTAATTTATGTGGGGTGCATTCCCACATTGCTAAGGGGTGGAATGGTTGTTGGGAAGCTAGTGATAGGAGGTGATTATGCAAGGTAGCTAGTAAGATGGGTGGAACTATACTGTTGGGGTGGTGGTACTATTTGAGAAGCGGTGGGTAGTACAGATAGATAGTTGGTAAATGAACATAAAGATGATGTTGGTGGAGGTTGTGATGATTATTGTTGTGCTACTTGAGGGAATGTGGCTTGTGGGTTTATGGTAATGGATATGTGTGACTGGGTTTGGATTTCCAAGCCATGCATTTGGGCTTGAGTGAAGCCCCAATGAGAGCCTATTCTTGGTGAGAGTTGTGATGCAAAGGATGCAAAAGTGATGATGGGATTATTGCATGTAGATGGTGTATTTTGAGGGCCCATGAAGGGCATCCCTATTGTGAAGGTATTTTGTTGGGCTTGTGTGTGAGTAATGAAAGGTGGAGGTGGAATATATGTTGGGGTGAATCCTTATTGAGAGGTGGAAGAAGGTGCTTTTGTTCCCCATGGGAAGGATGGGGTTGATGTGGAGGCTTGTTGAGTGAAGGAGGGAAATGGTTGTGTTTCCCATAGAAAGGATGGTATTGATGCAGAAGCTTGTTATGTGAAAGAGGGGAACAATTGTGTTGCCCCTGAAAAGGATGATGCTTCTTAGCTCATGGAAGGTAGAGGAACTACTTGTGTGGTGGCTTGCATAGGAGGTGGAGCTTGGGTTTGTGCAAAGCTTTGGGCTTGAGTGATAGCTTGAGATGTTGTAGATGATGGTGGAATTCCCACAATGGAAAATGGAGTGGATTTTGTTATTTCTTATGTTGTGGGATTTGCAAAGCTACTTTGCAAGAGATGGGGGATGGGTGAGGCTACCTAAGATATTTGCAAGTCAGGATCATGGATTTGTTGGATGATGGGGGTATATTCTTTAGTGAGGATATGGATGATTTTTATGGGGATGAGAGGTTAGAGATGTGGTGAAATGGAAGTACCCTCTTGTGCAAATTTTTCCAATATGGCCTGTCGTTGTGTTTATGATTGCACTCACCATTTGTGCATGCCCTAGATAACTCATGAAGGCTTCCATGGAGAACAAAGTGGGGGGTTTTTTGGATCTTCCCACATATTCTTGACTTGTGGGGGTTGTAGATTATAGGTTACCATCGCACTATTAGGATCATTGGGATCAAGTGAACTAGTGGCCAAGTTAGGATCCATATTCCTTCTCTTCCTGGCTCGCATCTCGATAGGCATGAAATGCATATCTAAGGATGAAGATGTTGATGATGGTTGGATGCAAGATGATTCCTAAAAACTCTAAGGATGATGGTTGTAGATCTAAGGAGACTTAAGGATGGTGGATTTAGGATAATCCTATGCAAACCTAAGGATATGATGCAAGGATTTGGATCAACTGAAGGATAGTGAGATGATGAAGGATGGTGGGATGTTTGATAGGATTGAGGATGATTTTGGATGATGAGGATGGTGGAGAATTACTGAGTGCTGGAAATGAGTTGTTACTTCCTGATGTAGGATTAATGAGGATAGGATTGTCAACCTAAGATAGACTGATGATCTTTATAAGATAGGATTCTTGCCAGTGTATGCCAATCTCTTGCTCAAGATGATGAGGCTTATAAAGACAAGTACAAGATGCCCTATAAAATTCTTAGTCAAAGTGATGCAAGGTAGGGGTCAAGAGGGGCCAAAGGATGGTGCACCCTAATGATCCAAGCCTACAACACACATGTGGAAGAAACAAACAACAAGTGTGAGAGAGAATGCCAAATCCTTTCATATATTATCATTAATTTTAATCATACATGCCAGGCTATAAGGCCTTCATGGTTATGGCCTGATATTACAATGAAACTCAGAAGTCCTCCAACATGTGAGAATCTATCAGAAATATTCAATCTAATGTCTACTATCTTCTATCAAAAATTGACTCCTAAACTACCACCAAACATCTACATTTATACAAGAAGCTACCGAGCTGAGTCGGCCTTCAGATCCATAATTAATGAAAGTAACAATCAAATTTGGGACCACATGCTTCCCAATGATGGATTCTAGCATTAATTTCATGATCCAATATAAATGCACAAGTCAGCCACAATAGGAAACTAAACTAAACCCATCGGTAAGCAAGATAACCGAGCAGCAGATAGACATTGTCGAGTGCCAGTGAAATAACTAACCGCCCAGGAGATAACCAACCACACTTGGTAACCAAAGGAAACTAACCAACTGCCAACCAACTCATTCAAACCAAAAACTAAGCAACACAGACAAAATTCAAAATTCTTTTTGGTGACATAGGATTTCCAAGGACCCGAGATGCTCCTGCATCAGACACCTGGGGTTATTTTGAAATGATTCTCAAAATCATTTGGTAGGTCTGGTCTAAGCTGCATCTAACTCAGACTATGAAATCCAAGAACTATCTTCCATTGATCTATTCTTCCACTTAACTAGATATTCCATGTATTGTTTTCCTCTTGTACTTTTGCCAACTCTTTCCTTCAAAATCTATTCAACTTCATCATTTTACTTCTTAGGATATTCTGTCAGTATTGTCACTTCTTCATCAAGTTCATGATACTCATACAAATTAGCAATGTTGAAAATTGGTGATATGTCCATGTCACCAGGTAACTCAATCTCATATGCATTTCCACTGTCAAATTTCCTTAGAATCTTGCAAGGTCCCAACTTCTTCATCTTCAGCTTCCCATATGTGCCAACAAGAAACCAGCATTTCTTCAAATGAACCATCACTTCATCACCAACATCAAAATTTTTATGTCTTCTTGATCTATCATCTCTATCTTTGTATTTTTTATTACTGTCTTCCAGCTTCAGCTTCACATCTTCATGCAATGTCTTCATGTACTTAGCAAATTTTACTCCTTCAGCACTTCTCTTATTCTCATCAGCAACATCTCTCAAATTAGGTATTCCTCTTGGTTGTGTGCCATTCACAATCTCAAATGGTGTATTTCCAGTACTCCTATTCATTGAATTATTATATGCAAACTCTACTTGTGCCAACACAAAATCCCAATTACTTGATGTGTCTCCAACTAAACATCTCAAAAGATTTCCCAAACTTTTGTTCACAACCTCAGTCTGTCTCTCAGTTTGTGGGTGAAATGTAGAACTATATTTCAATTCAGTGCCAAATTTCTTCCAAAGTATTTTCCAAAAATATCCAACAAATTTACTATCTCAGTCAGAGATAATACTCCTCAGTAATCCATGCAATTTGATAATTTCCTTAAAGAAAAGATTTGCTACATGTACTACATCTGATGTCTTTCTACAAGGTATAAAATGTGCCATCTTAGAAAATCTATCGACAACAACAAATATTGAATCATTACCTCTTACTGTCTTCAGTAAGCCAAGAATAAAATCCATACTGATATCAATCCAAGGTTTCTCAGGAACAGCAATTGGTGTATACAATCCAGTATTCTGACTTACTCCTTTTGAAACTTGACAAATTCCACAACTTTTCACAAATTTATGAACATCTTTATATAACTGCGGCTAATAGTACTTCTCCTTAATAAAATTCCATGTTTTATCAATGCCAAAATGTCCAGCCAAACCACTACTATGTTTCTCTTTTATCAAATTAGATCTCATTACTCCTCTCGGTATACAAAACTAAATACCTTTAAACAACATACCTTCCTGAATAAAATATTCATCCCATTTAGTGTCTTGTTGATCTTGAATAGGTGTTCTACACTTTCTCCATGGCTCAGAAAAATTAGGGTCATTTTCATACAAACCTCTCATCTCATCAAAACCAAGAACTGCAATTTTCATCTCGGTCATCAAAGATCTTCTACTCAATGCATCAGCAACTCAGTTAGTGACTCCACTCTTATGCTTTATCACAAATGTATAACTCTGAAAATACTCAACCCATTTCATATGTCTCTGATTCAACTTATTCTGACTACCCAAATATTGTAAATCCTTATGATCAGTATACAACACAAATTCACTCGACATCAAATAATGTCTCCATTTCTTTAGTGCTTGAACAATAGCATATAATTCTTGATCATATACAGAATATTTCCTTCTAGCATCATTCAACTTTTCACTAAAGAAAGCAATAGGTTTACCTTCTTGACTCAACACAGCTCCAATTAAACTTCCACTTGCATCACATTATACTTGAAATACTTTACTGAAATCAGGTAATGCCAAAATAGGCAATTTAGCAACCTTCTTCTTCAGGGTCTCAAAACTTCTATCAACTCCATGTGTCCACTTGAATTCTCTTTTGTCTCATCTCATAGTCTCAATCATAGCATTACAAATTGAACTAAAATTCCTTATGAACTTCTAGTAAAAACTTTCCAAACCATGAAATGATCTTACCTCGCTAGCATTCACAAGTGTAGGCCAATTCAAAATAGCTTCAACCTTTTCAGGATCCATCTTCAAACTATCAGCTGAAATAACAAATCCCAATTACACAATCTCCTCTTTCATGAATGAACACTTTTCCAAATTTATCAACAACTTCTCCTCTTTTAGTCTCTGCAAAACTTGTCCAACATGCAACAAATGTTCTTCTCTGGTCTTACTAAATATCAGAATATCATCAAGATATACAATCACAAATTTACCCAAGAATTTCTTCAAAACCTCATTCATCAAACTCATAAAAGTACTCAGTGTATTATTTAAACCAAAGGGCATAACCAACCACTCATACAAACCTTCTTTTGTCTTGAAAGTAGTCTTCCATTCATCAACTTCTTTGATTCTAATCTGATGATACCCACTTTTCAAATCAATCTCTATGAAATACTTTTCTCCAGTCAAATTGTCCATTATGTCATTCATTCTCGGTATAGGAAACCTATACTTTACTATTATCTTATTGATTGCTCTAGAATCAGTACACATTCTCCATTCTTCTTCAGTGCCAATAAAACAAGTACTACACAAGGACTCAAACTTTCTCTGATCAAACCTTTCTCCAGCAACTCTTGAATCTATTAGTTCAATTCCTGATTCACGATAGGTGTCAACCGATGAGGTGCCTTATTTGGTAAACTAGCTCTAGGGATTAGATCCATACAATGATCAATGCTTCTTTTCGGTGGAAAACCATCAAGTACATTATCAAAAATGATATCACTATACTCGGTGAGTAACTTATCAATCTCCTCAGGGACATTATCCTCTATTTCCTTACTCGGTTTATTAGGAATCACAGCAAAACATACATCATTCCTCTTCAAAGAATTAACAAACTTCCTTCCTTCCATCAAGAAAAATTTCACAAATGTACAAACATTACTAACAGGTTCTTCCATTAATGGTAACAAGATTTTTTTCTTTCCATCAGCCACAATAGTATACTTATGCAATCTCCCATCATATATAGCATTTCTATCATATTGCCAAGGTCTACCCAACAAAATATGACAACAATCCATAGGCATGATATCACATAATACCTTATCATAGTACTTTCCAATCTTCAAATTCACATAAAATTGTTCACTTACCAGGAGTGTATGCTCATCTTTGATCCATGAAATATGATAGGACTTCAGATGTACCAACCATTCCAACTGCAATTTTGTGACCATCTCTTCTGATGCTAGGTTCTCTGAGCTACCACTATTAATGATTACCTTCCAAACTTTTTCAAAAACTCTACATGTAGTCTTGAACAAACTTTTCCTTATCAGATCTTCCTTCTTGCTTTCATTCCACAGTACTCTCCTTACCATCAAGTTACTTTCTTTTTCAGGTTCATTCGGTGACTCTTCTTGCACCAAAGAATTTCTACTGCTACCACCCTTCTTACTAGCTTGTGTACATTCAAAAGATCTATGTCCTTCTTCTCCATAGTTATAACAAGTTCCTCAGAAACTTCCTCTGCCATAACCACCTCGGTAGTTACTGCCTCTACCTCTAGAACTTTCACCTTTCCACTCGGTCTTGCCTTTGTCCATATTTGTCTTTTTTGGTTCAGATCTACCATTTTCACCATTAGATCTACCTCTTCCCCTAGGGAATCTACCACCTCAACCTCTCTGTCTTTGTTCATGTCTCTTGTTCAATTTCTCCTCTACTTTCAAAGAAAATTGATAAGCCTCTTTAATGTTCTCCAATTTGACCATACTAATTTCCTCTTGGATGGAAACCCTCAAACCATTCAGGAATCTACCGATTCTTTCCACATCATCTTCATCATGTCCAAATCTAATATCTAATCTATATAATTCCTTAGTATACTCTTTTACCAAGCTATCTTTCTATCTCAAACTTTGCATTCACGGAACTAGGTTAATCTGATAATCACAGGGTAAGAACTTTCCTTTCAATTTATTGACCATTTTACTCCATACCTTGATTTTGTCATTTCCTTTCCTTTTTCTATCCATTTGTAGATGTTCCCACCATAAGGATGCATGACTTTTTAACTTTTTGCTTGCAATCTTCACCTTCTTATCCTCAGGAATGTTTTCATACTCAAAATACTTTTCCATTTCGATGATCCAATCCACAAATTCATCAGAATCCAACTTTCCACTATACTCTGGAGGATTGAAATGTGGTGTTGACTTTAGACTTGTCAAAGCCTTAAAAAATCTTTCTTCACCTTGATCCATAATAGGAGCAGGTTCTGCATTCTCTTGTTCTTCCTCAATTTCATCAACACTAACATCTTCAAGATGTCTACCTCTTCTTTGGGCTATCTCCACTGCTTCTAATCTAGCAGCAATTTGTCTTAGCATATCTTCCAATCCTGGATTTGCATCTCACCTCCCACAAACCATCTTGACAACCCTCTACAATTGCAGGTCAGATTGCAATTTTCTACCCCACAACAATTCAACTAGGGTTTCAAGAGGAACCTGCAAACCTAGATCCGCAGACCTAGATCAAGATCTAACCTTGCTCTAATACCACCTGACGCAATGCAGGGGTCAAGAGGGGCCAAAGGATGGTTCACCCTAATGATCCAAGCTTGCAACACACATGCAGAAGCAACAAACAACAAGCGTGAGAGAGAGAATGCCAAATCCTTTAATATATTATCATCAATTTGAATCATACATGTCGGGCTATAAGGCCTTCCTGGTTACAGCCTGATATTACAATGAAACTCAGAAGTCCTCCAACATGTGAGGATCTATTAGAAATCTTAAATCTAATGTCTACTACCTTCTATCAAAAATTGACTCCTAAACTACCACCAAACATCTACATTTATACAAGAAGCTACCGAGCTGAGTCGGCCTTTAGATCCATAATTAACAGAAGTAACGGTCAAATCTAGGACCACACACTTCCTAATGATGGATTCCAACATTAATTTTGTGATCCAATATAAATGCACAAGTCATCCACAACAAGAAACAAAACTAAACCCATCGGTAAGCAAGATAACCGAGTAGTAGACAGACAACTTTGAACATCGGTGAAATAATTGACCACCCAGGAGATAACCGACCACACTTGGTAACCAAAGGAAACTGACCAACCCAGTCAAAGTAGAAACTGATCAACACAGACAAAACTCAATATTCCTTTTGGTGACATAGGATTTCCAAGGACCTGAGATTCTCCTGCATCACAAAGGGTAGTGTTGGGATGATTTTGATTTGGGATAAGGATTAAGAAAACTCAAAATATATGACAATAAGTGTTTAGGATTTGGTTAACTAGATTTGGTTTAGGGATGATGGATTCTGACTTAGATGTTGGATTTAGGATTTGGATCAAGGATGATGGGATGTGACACAAATTTTGATTTTGGTCTTTCTAATGCAAGGATGATGGAAGATGACCAAATGATGCTATTTCTAGAGGATGACCTGATATGCAAGGATGATATATGATGAAATCTAGAGAGATGACCTATATGCAAGAATGCAACTAGGAAAATGATAAAGATGCAATTAAGGATGGATGACGATGCAAGGATGTAACTAAGGATTATTTACGATGCAAGGATGCTGAGATAGGATGTAGGATTCTGAAGGAATGATGGATAAGTGATGGTCCAAACTAGTCTTCACTCTCTTGGTTGATGAAATGATGATTGTCCTGAAACTGGGATGCAAACTATTTTACTCTTGCATTATAACCCACATTGTCCAATTTCTCCTGATACTTGGTTGTTGCCTGGATTGCTTTTAGGGGAGGTTGGTGATCTTTTAGATCTCTTTCTATAATCTTCTTCTCTTGATGGACTTAGGAATTGGGCAATTTGGCTTTCTTATGCTTGATTGAATCAGACATAGTTTTGAAAGATTTGGCAATTGGATCTTTTGAATCAATGCTTTAGATAACTTGATCTTTTGATAGGTTCCTGATTTCATTTCTAGTTTGATATGTCTCCAATGTAAAATGACAAAAAGACTCAAGATATATTCTAAAATAAATCCCGACCAAGGAAAAAGCAACTTTGTGGGATACAAGCAAATGATAACTAGTGATTTCTGATTGTGTTCCCGAAAATGTGTATATTATAACAGATGTTTTCACTAAGTTTGGAACTTTGAAAAACACTTCAAACAAGAACTACCTAAGGATGGGCTAGTATCAAAATCTTTTCCCACAACTTGGTACCCCAAAAAGGGATACATATGGTTAGTAATCTTTAGGTGACCCAGGAAACCACTTGGATTGATCCTTGCACAAATATTTTGATACCTTCAAGAGTAGATCAAGAAGCCTCTGATTTAACAAGTGTCTAATTTGGTTTCTGGTGTCCTACCAATTGATTTCTAAATGTATAACTCACTTAAGATCCTAGTTGACCATGTCAAAATAGGAGGGATATTCACCTACCTCGGGCTACCATCAACATGCATCGCCTGAGCTTGAGGGGATGAAGCGAGAATTTTCTCAATGCTTTATTTCTATACCGGTCAGGAAAGTACTAGTTTGAGGTCATTATCCAAAGAGGAAGTGATTTTCTCTTTGGATAGACCTCTCTAGAAATAGAACAACTAAACTTGTCCAAGTTCAGTTTGTTTTACGTCACTTAGTCTAAATAGGATTTTGTAGAATTGAAAGAAACTCCTAGAAGCACACCATGAAGAGTTCTTTTTCCAAATTGATTAAGTGTTTTTTCAAACTAGGACTTGCAAACACATATGTTTAGGATTTTTATTTGTTCATTCCTTGAAAGAAAAAAAGGAAATCTTTTTGAAAGATATTTGCAAGTGTTTTACCGTTTTTGCATTCAAGATTGAGTTTTCTTTTTAGGATCCCAAATTGGAATTTTTGAAATGAAATGAAGTTGCTTTGTTTTTACTTTGGGAATTCAAGTTTTTGTTTATATTTAGGACTTTAATGTAATGAATTTTGATTTTGACTTTTATTTCTTTTGGGTCATTCAAGATTTTTTGTTTTAGGATTCACTTTTAGAGCCAAAATGAGGTGTTCCTAAATTGCTTTAGGAATGCATAAAACTTTGAAAACACTCAAGATTTTGTAGATGAATTTCATTTTAGCCAAGAATAATGCATCAAGATTTATTTAGGAAGATTTAGGATGGATTGGGATTGATTAAGAAATGACTAGGAATGACATGCAGATTTAGTCCTTTTTAAGCACTCAAATTTTGAAGTGTTCCTAGTTTGTATGAAAAAATCCTAATGCATTTAAGTTTGGATGAATGAAGTTATTTTTTTTCCAAAAATGAAACATTACAAGTGATTTTTATTTATTTAGGATTTATTAGGATTATTTTTGATTTGTTTAGGGAAGATGCACAATTTCTTGCTTTCTAGGCATTCGAGAGTGAATAAGAGTTCATTTTAAGCCCAAGAAATGAAGTTTGTTAGTTCCTAAACATGAAAGAGGGTTAATGAGACTTAAGGATTTTATTTTTGGGTGGTATTATTTCTTCCAATGAGTTCCTACAAAAACATGGAGTTAGAAACTGAAAATTTGAAGTCTAGATGCACCAAGAGGGCCCAATGAACCCTAAAAATCAAGTAAACCCAAGTTTAAGGCCTTACACATGCCTTGTGTTTCCCATATGAGTAAGTAGGGAATGTTATTTTATTTCCTTTACTCATAAAATTCAGGATGAAGTCTCATGCGAGTAAGTTTGACTCCTGGTACAAGCAAACAGGGCTAGAGGGCTCAAAAAAGGCCTAAATTACATACAAAAGTCCCATACGAGTAATGGGAACCTCTAGTACAAGTTTAAATAAGTACCAATATGATAAAAAAAAATGTATGGATTTTACTTGTATGATAATTCACCCTAAACAGGATGAGATTTCTCAAAAAAGTGAGTTTTTTGGCTCAAAAACCCTAAAAAAGGTAGTTGTGAAGCGTTGTGGAGTCCCATCGGGCATTCCAAAATGTGATCAATGAAAACATAACATGTTTGATACATGATTACACATTAAAAAATTGTCCTAAGAATCATATACTATAGATATAGTAAATCTATTTGCATGATACCTCAGATAGAGCTTAAACAAAGGCACCCTATCACCGTTTGATTTGCTCTCGGATTAGAGATGTGGATGTGCTCTCAAAACACTAATACCATGTCACCAATTCAGATTAGGAAGGTTTAGGATCATTTAGGTACCAAGGAAACCCCATGGTGGCACATAATCAAGTATGGTGAACCTAATTTACCCCTAGAGCCCCAAGGATCCAAGTGAAGCTAGAATGCAGAACTAAGCTACAAATGCCTATGCTAAGTTGATTTTTTAAAAAAATATGAGTGTGATATGATGAAAATTATATGTAAATAAATGAATTAAGCTATTTTAATCCATTAATATTAAGCTAATGTGAGTTACGAAAGCATAGAAATAAGCTAAATCTAAGAATATTAGGATTTAAGCAAAATCTAGATGTAAATGAGCATGATAAAAATGCTTAATATGAAATATGAATTGGTGATTTTATCTTGGAATGAAGAGTATTTATAGGATTTTAGGAAAGGCTTGGGTTAGAAATGGGAGTTAGGGTCAGAGTCAGGATTAGGGGTATGGTTTGGGGTTGAGTTAGAGGTATTGTCAAAGGGATAAGGGTTAAGGGTTGCTCACACATGTGTGAGAAACACTAGGGAAGAGTGCCTAGGGAAAAGAATGGAAGAAGAGACATAAGCTTCATTAAGAGGTTGTAAGAGCCATTAATGAGGGTGTAAGAGGTCATTAATGAGTTTGTAAGGCTCATTAATGAGGGGGTTGACCAGAAGTCAAAGGAAGAGGTTTTAGGCTAATAGGGTTAGGAATCACCCTCTAAACATGTTTAGGGAGGGATTAGGAAAGGGTAGATAGGTTTAGGGTTTTCTAGAAGATTCTAGGGTTTTAGGCTTTAAATAAATATTTAATTTATTTAAGGATTGTGACACAATTTATTAAATATTAATTTAATAAATAGGGGGATTATTAAATGCTTTTGGGAGGGATTCTTTAATTAAATGTTTTTAATTAAAATAGGATAAGGGATAGTGACAATAAAAATTAATTAATTAATTAATTAATAATGATGCCATCAGGGATTTCTGCAAAATAAAATATTTTTATTTGGCAAAGGGATTTTAGGTGTCTACATATATCATCAACAAATATTTCAGCAATAAGAATCTTGTCATCAGTTTCACATTTTAAATACAAATTATTGTTGTCACTTATTCTAACAAATCCAATTCTTATGAGATAAGAATGTAGTCCTTCATACCATGCTCTCGATGATTGTTTTAGTCCATATAATACTTTATACAACTTACATACCATATTCCTCTAATTAGGATCAAAAAAACCTTCAGGTTGTTTAATGTATACCTCTTCCTCAATTATCTCATTTAGAAATGTAGATTTAACATTCATATCATAAACTTTAAACCCTTTGTAAGTAGTATATGCTAGTAGTATTCTTACTCCTTCAAGTCTAGCAACAGGTCTAGAAGTTTCTCCATAGTCAATTCCTTCTTCTCGTGCATAACCTTTGCAAACTAGTCTTTCTTTATTTCTTGTTACATCTCCATTCTGATTCAATTTGTTTCTGAATATCCATTTGGTTCCAATCACATTTTTGTCTTTCAGTCTCAGTACCAATGTCCATGTCTTGTTTTTTTGTATTTTCTCAATCTCCTCATTCATTGCCTTAATCCATTCATCATTTTCCAATGCATCTCTAACTATTTTAGGCTCAAATTCAAAAACTAAACATGTATTGTTCCTCAACTTACTTTGTGTCATCATTCCTTCTCTTTTATCTCTGATTATCTTATCTTTTGGATGGTGTCTTCTTAGATATCTTGCAAGTATTGTTACAATTAGGGGTTGTCATTGCACCAAAAGATTGACATGTTAATGCCCGATACAACTACTAGACTTATAGAAGACACATGAGGTGGTTAAGATATGTCATGAATTCCAAGGGGAGTGCTGACCATTTTTACAAAAGTACATGTTTAGATCTATGTTCTTCAATGTGTTCTCCACTCGGTGCATGATCAATATTTTCATCAATAACTATTTGTTGATTCTCGGTCTGCAGAGACTGTTGCTCGGTAGTATTATTTTATTTCTTGGTAACACCATACTATTGCTTGGGTAGAGTTTCAAGTTCTTCAATGTAAAAAAATCTACCATAGTTTTCTAATTCCTTTTTACTTTCTTCATCATTATTTTTTGCAAACTCATCAACTCTCACATTTGCACTTTCAATTATCTTGTTAGTAGCCTTGTTCAAACATTTATAAGTCTTGTTTTTAGTAGAATATTTTAGAAATATCCCTTCATCACATTTTGAATCAAATTTCTCATTTCTATCATCTTTCATAATGTAATATCTACTTCCAAATATTTTGAAACAACTCACATTAGGTTTTTAGCCATACTATAATTCATAAGGTGTCTTGTTTGATTCTTTCTTTAGTTGAACTCAGTTTAGTATGTAAACAGTAGTACTAACAGCTTCTCTCCAGTACATTTGTGCAAACATTTTTTCAATCATCAGTGTTCTAGCACAATCAACAATTGATCTATTCCTCCTTTCAGCAATTCCATTTTGTTGGGGTGTCCTCAGTGCAGATACATGTCTCTTAATTCCATGCTCATTACAAAAATTAGTGAACTCATCATAAATAAATTCAGCACCTCTATCTGACCTTAAGCATTTCATTTTCTTAACACTTTCTTTTTCCACATTTTCTTTATACCATTTAAACATTTTGAAAGCTTCACATTTTTCTTTTAAGAACATGATAGTCATCATTCTAGAGAAGTCATCAACAAACAAGATAAAATATGTGTCTCCATAATAACTCTAAGTTCTCATTGGACCACACAAGTCAGTATGAACTAACTCCAAAATAGCATTAGATGAGTAATGTTTTCTCTTGAAACTAAACTTTGATATCTTACCCATTTGACATTGTTTGCACATTACATGGTCAGGTTTAGATATGCTCGCACTAATACATTTGGGGGCATTTTGCGACGGCTATGTGTCGCAATTGCGACGGCTATGTGTCGCAATAGCAACACCCATAGACGTCGCTATTTTTTAGTCACAAATTGCGACATCTATGGGTAGCCATCGCAATTGCGACACATAGCCTGTCGCAATGTGGCTAAGATTTGTTAGCGGCATGGGCATCGCCCCCCCGTCGCATGGCTTCAAAGGGTCGTCGCAATCATGACAGGCCTCCCAAGCAATTGCGACGGGTGCCTGCATCGTATTACGACGGGTTCCCGTCGCAATTGCGACGCCTGTGGGTGGATTAAAAAAAATAAAAATTATTTAATACATTGCTAATGAACCAAATTAATGCTTTTTTCTTTCAACAAATGAGGACAGCCACTGTAAAGACAACATGATAATGTACACTCACAGTGTACATTATCATGTTGTCTTTACAGTGACTGTCCTCCTTCAAGTGGCAATTACACAAGGGACAGTCATTGTAAAGGCAACATGATAATGTAGAGAAACGTTGTCATTTGTATTTTCAACAGTGCCGAGAGAGATTCCCTCCGCGAAATCACAGCTACAATTTCTGAGTACGTTGGGTTTATTTTTATTTTGTCATTATTATGTAATCTGGTATTCAGCTGTTACAGAGCTAAAATACCCAGAAATGAGGACATATCTGTGTTGAATTTATTGTTAGCAGCTTTGGTTATTTATAAGTTTAATTTTATTTGTTCATCTTTCAAGCACAAACATTTTGTGGACCGTAACATCTTCATTGTTTCGGGTATGCAATGAAACAGCCGTAACTTGCAACTACCTTCACGGTACTTGTGTACATTATCATGTTGTCTTTACAGTGACTGTCCTCATTCAAGTGGCAATTACACAAGGGACAGTCACTGTGAGATGTCCTCATTTGTGACAAGGATAGTCACACATGAGGACATCTCACAGTCACTGTCCCTTGTGTAATTGCCACTTGAATGTATTGATATTCAACCACATTTATGGGCCCGTTTGGACCACAGCACGCAGTAGCATCTACAGAGAAGAATATCCCAGGTGTAACAAGTTGTAAGAATATACCAACAGTTCTAAGAAGTTCCCTAGCACATAGTAGCATCTACAGAGAAGAATATACAACATGATGGCAGCCACTGTAAAGACAACATGATAATGTACACTCATTGTATGTGTACATTATCATGTTGTCTTTACAGTGACTGTCCTCATTCAAGTGGAAATTACACAAGGGACAGTCACTGTGAGATGTCCTCATTTGTGACAAGGACAATCACACATGAGGACATCTCACAGTGACTGTCCCTTGTGTAATTGCCACTTGAATGTATTGCTATTCAACCACATTTATGGGCCCATTTGGACCGCGGCACATAGTAGCATCTACAGAGAAGAATATCCCAGGTGTAACAAGTTGTAAGAATATACCAACAGTTCTAAGAAGTTCCCTAGCACATAGTAGCATCTACAGAGAAGAATATGGGTCAACGAGGTTGACTTCAAAGCCATGCAATCTAATGGTAATAGTAATATCATAATTTGACATACTATCAGAAATACTTCCTAAATAGACTATTCAATCTTATAAGAGATGGATTCATGAGAACTATTATTTATGAAATATGAGTCAATGACTTTAATTAAAAAAATTACACAATCTAATTCTTGTAAAAATATCAAAATTTGACACATTGAAAATACCTTCCAAAAGTATCGTTAATTGATTAATATGAATCACTACTCATGAAATATAATTTTATAAACCTAATCTAAAAACTACACAATAAAAATCTTAATAGCAATATTGTAAGAAACTATTCCCAAAAGCAAGCCTAACAAAATTTGATGAAAATAATTTTCGTTTCACTCAACTTTGACATTCACAACTTCCTCTTTTATTATAATAAGAAAAAAAATGTCTTTTTAGATATACCTCATGAACCATACTCGAATAATCTATCATTTTTCTTCTCAAAAACATATTTGCAGAGCCTGCTTCTTTTACTTGTTTGTACTTTTATCTCTCTAATGGAAAGGGTTCCTTCAGGACACATTTTTCCAAGTTCACTACTTGAGATATTTGAGGAGGGTTCCCCTGCTTGAGTATCCATCCAACCCATATTCGAGTAGTTCTACAATTGCACAGTCTAAATTAATAATACTGACAATTGAATGACGAATGATGATACATAGAATTGATATAAACTAATCCTAAAAACACTAAAACATTATTAATATATTTATATTTCATAAATAAAATTGATATAAAAGATCTGGAAAGATACATTAAAAAATAGAAAAACAGTAATTTATAATAGAAGGAAACTTAAATTGCTATTTTAAAAAAAAACAAGAGTCTTAAATCTTATCATTTTGTTTCATTATCATCCATAAGTACACACCTCTAGCATAATAATTATATTTTACCACCCATAAAATGAAAAAAAGATTTTCACAAGAGAAATTGAAGCTAGATTATAAAAATTAACCATCTTATTGGAAACTGGAACTGTTATCATACCCAAAAGGACTACAAAATTTCACCTTATCATACCCAGATTGTTGCTTTGTCTGGCGGAGGGAAATTTGATCAGTAAAATTGACACAGAGTATGTTGTCTCCATTGTCATGCTGGATAACAAAACACCAACTTTAATGGGCATGTACTGTCCCTTGTGTAATTGCCACTTGAATGCATTGCTATTTGATGCAGGGGCATCCCTAATGCAAGCCAAAGACACCATGATTGAAGGAAGTTTCCATGAAGCCAAGGAGTCAAATCCTATCAATTGGAACATAAGATTTTCACCTTGGAGCTTTGAAGGATTGACTGGTGAAAGGTCCTTTTGATTGACAAATCAGAGTCTTTTTGAATGACAAATCAGAGTCTTTTTGAATGACAATAAATTAGAATAGGAGTTTTAGATGTTTTCTTGGTTTGTAATAAATATTAAGGATTGATTTTATCTCCTTATAAACATCCACTTGTTGGACACAAGACCCCTTGGTGACTTATAAACCTTGGGCATCTTTTGAGTCCTTGGATGAAATGAGCATAGTAAGTGTTTATTAGGTGTCTTTTAGATGTTTTTAAGAAGTTTTAAGGTCCAAAATAACTTTAATAAGGTTCCTAAAGTTTCACAACACATTTTTAACCTTCTCGGCAAAGTTGTTTGCAAAGTTGTAATGCAACTTTAAAAGTTGCTTAGCAAAGTTGACATTTGTTGGATAAACTGTTCTAACCACCTAGATGGTTGAACCAACATTTGGAGAGCCTATTTTAGGCTTCAAATGGTCGAAGATAGACAGAGAACCAGTATTGTAATCATTTTGCTTTCATAAAAAATAAAAATAACCCTGTTTTAGTGCATTTCTGGTGAAAAACGAACTCTGTACGGCTGTACGGATGGTGGTTGGATGATAAAATTTGCCTGGAAGTTGTAATAGTGACATCTGATGCTTTGGAAGTTGGTTTGATTGATTCTCTTTGTTTTATATCTAAGTTATTTCAAATTTTCTGTGCATTGTTTACAAACCCTCATTTTCAGGGTTTGACTGATGTAAAGACCTTAACTCACGTTTCAACCATTGGAATTCCTTCTTCCTTGGTGGAATGAGAGTTAAGGATGTATATTTGTATATTCTAAAAGCCCTGACTACTCTGCATCACTATTGAAACACATTAATGCTTTTTTCCTTCAACAAATGAGGACAGTCACTGTAAAGACAACATGATAATGTACACTCACTGTAAGGATAGTCACAAATGAGGAAATCTCAGAGTGATTATCCCTTGTGTAATTGCCACTTGAATACATTGCTATTGAACCACATTAATGCTTTTTTCCTTCAAGTGGCAATTACACAAGGGACAGTCACTGTGAGATGTCCTCATTTGTGACAAGGATAGTCACACATGAGGACATCTCATAGTGACTGTCCCTTGTGTAATTGTCACTTGAATGTATTGCTATTCAACCACATTTATGGGCCTGTTTGGACCATGGCACACAATAGCATCTACAGAGAAGAATATCCCAGGTGTAACAAGTTGTAAGAATATACCAACAGTTCTAAGAAGTTCCCTAGCACATAGTAGCATCTACAGAGAAGAATATACAACATGAGGGCAGCCACTATAAAGACAACATGATAATGTACACTCATTGTATGTGTACATTATCATGTTGTCTTTACAGTGACTATCCTCATTCAAGTGGCAATTACAGAAGGGACAGTCATTGTGAGATGTCCTCATTTGTGACAAGGATAGTCACACATGAGGACATCTCACAGTGATCGATTGTCCCTTGTGTAATTGCCACTTGAATGTATTGCTATTGAACCACATTAATGCTTTTCTTCTTCAACAAATGAGGACAGTCACTCTAAAGACAACATGATAATGTACACTCACTGTAAGGATAGTCACAAATGAGGACATCTCACAGTGACTGTCCCTTGTGTGATTGCCACTTGAATGTATTTCTATTCAGCCACATTAATGCTTTTCTTCTAATGAGGATAGTCACTCTAAAGACAACATGATAATGTACATGGGCTGTAAGTGTACATTATCATGTTGTCTTTATAGTGACTGTCCTCCTTCAAGTGGCAATTACACAAGGGACAGTCACTGTAAAGGCAACATGATAATGTAGAGAAACGTTGTCATTTGTATTTTCAACAGTGCCGAGAGAGATTCCCTCCATGAAATCACAACTACAATTTCTGAGTACGTTGGGTTTATTTTTCTTTTGTCATTATTATGTAATCTGGTATTTAGCTGTTACAGAGCTAAAATACCCAGAAATGAGGACATATCTATGTTGAATTTATTGTTAGCGGCTTTGGTTATTTAGAAGTTTAATTTTATTTGTTCATCTTTCAAGCACAAACATTTTGTGGACCGTAACATCTTCATTGTTTCGGGTATGCAATGAAACAGCCGTAACTTGCAACTACCTTCACATCAGGATATAAGGGCAAAACAAACAAGAACGTTGTCATTTGTATTTTCAACAGCGCCGAGAGAGATAAACAAACTTAAAACTCAGACTTAAGAAAGATGAAGGCAATGCTTCAAAAGGCCGATGCCCTAAATATGGGAAAACACAATACCACCATTAAACGATGCCCTAGTCACCGTATCAATGCTGCCAGCTCCGTACCAGTATGCTGACTGCTCACTTTCATCCTGTGATAAAGGTAACTTCATTAATCATACTTGAAATGGCAGCATACGAACTAAAGCTGATGAACATTTATAAACTAAAATTTTAAAACTACAGATTACAAATGTAGTAGTTTCATACGAAAAGAACTTGATGTCTGAAATTTACCATTAGAAGTATCCAAAGGAATACCACAGTACTGTTGAACTTTGAGAATCGGAGATGATCTACACAGCAAGGTTCAATAGTAGTAAGGACTGTTACACCATCTTTAGCATTTGAATACATTTTCTCCTTGGCTTCTGGTGGATCCTCAAAGACCCCCAATGACGTTTTCCCTACAATTATCAATTGTTTGTCAGTATGAGATATTAATAAATAAACATTAATCACAATATTAGGCAAACAATGTTCTTGATGTCTGAATCTAAATCACAGAAAGCTCTAATAAAGCAGTTCTCAGTTTCACATTAAACTAAGTTTCAATTTCAAATGGTTATAATAATTTTTGCAAGTTATAAGTAGCTGGTTACAGTATATGACATAAAAAGAAAAAAAATCATTTCTATTCTTTTCTTCTTTTTCTCTTTCAACGAAGCTTTTGCACCACACAAATGCATACCAAGAATTTCTCAAGAGGTTTCAAGACCATTGCATACCAAACTTCTTCTCTGTAGATGCTACTATGTGTCGTGGTCCAAACGGGGCCAAATAGACCTAGTGACTCTAGTAGGTCTCCAAAACCTGTTCTGCAGTAATAACTCTTCAATTTGACAAAGGACCTTATGAACTTATATTTTTTTTGAGTACCCTTTTTGATGTTCTAACAATCCTCCAACTCCCAGACCCTGACTCCACTCCAGCATATCAATGTCCTTATTGAGTCCATAGACCTAATGCATGCCTTTGGGTGTGGGTTCCAAAACAAGGCATTGAAAATGGGTGCATGAAACCAAGATTAGAGTTTGAAGATGTCCACCATGCTCTAAAGATCTAGATTCAACAAGGTTTGAGGTCCTTTACTTGCCGCTACCCTCTGATCTTGCATAATCCATCAACTCCTAGTCAAGAACATTGAGATTCTTGACCTAGGGCTTGCTCTCGAAATTCTCTGGCTTAGTATCCTATTCCAAAGCTTTTAAAATATGAAAATAAACCCCCTTAACTTACATTTTACAAAGAACAGAGGATATCCTATGGTTTATTTGCAAGTTAAGGCCATTTGAATGCAATAACCCAAAAAATGAGGGTTTGACAGAACAACAGATAAGAAAAAGGAATAACTTTGATATAAGGTGTCTTGAATCTACCAAATAAACTCTCAAAGCATAAGATATAAATACTCTAACTTCCACACTGGTCTGCCCCCCCTTTCACATCTGTACACTGTACAATGCTTGAAGGAAATGCACAGAAAAGGCTCTGAAATAGTGGCTCTATCTGACAGAGAGTCCATGCTAGGCTTCATGACTAACCTAGAGCACATTCCTTGTTATGGAGGAAGTTTGAATGGTGAAGAACTTATGGAATGGATAGAGGACCTAGATAACCATTTTGACTACAAGTATCTTATTAATAACCATTTTGACTACAAGTATCTTATGGATAGAGGACCTTGATAACCATTTTGACTCATTTAGTATCTTATTGAGCTTCACTTTGTTTCGAGAATATAGTTTAATATTCTCTACTAAATAGGGCCAACCACGTGAAGGTGGAAGCTCATTTGGCCCCACCCCCCTCCCCCTAACATCACTCTACATTCCCCGTTAACATCTAACATTCATTCTTTCTTTCAATTATTAATAAAATGTAACATTCAATCAATATCACATGATAACATTCATTAACACATTAGATTCGTTAACACGCAACATTCATCAATATGAAAATAAACACATAATTCATGAACATTCATTAGCACATAATTAAATTCATTGAGACATAAAATTCAGTCATTATCAATTAAGGTATTTAGATGACAATCATTTCTTTTTTCTCTTTCTAATTTTTTTTTCTATGTAAGCTCTAAGAGGAGCATCAGTGTTATCATCAATACCCCCCTCATCAGTTGTTTTGTTCTCTGTTCTTGATGATCTCAAATTCCTATGCTGCTGCAAAGGGGGGTCCTCTACAATAACAAATAAAAGAGTTAAATTTAAAATATTTAATTATAATTGTTACAAGTATTTAATTATTTTAAAGAACATAACTGTGGCGCTCTTTAATTACCTGATCTGGCCACATCATTTTGTCTAGACTCAACCTCAACATGCTCATGAGCACCGACCCCTCGATCCTCTATAGTTGCTATACAAAATGTTACATTAATCCAAACACCAATTGTAATTACATATAAAAATTTTAATAGCAAATGTATACCTCCACCACTAGGATGCACATCATGCGAACCTTCATTATGCATAGATTGTGTAGAAGGATTGTCAGGCTGCATTCCAATATCCTACACATTGTTATCATTGCTTTCTTAAAATAGATATACTCACTTTATATTAGAACTTAACATCAAATAGACTAATTGGTAAAGTATTCAATTTGAAATAAATTTCATTTAGCTTATTTACCTGTGGCTCAGATGCATCATTATTTGAACCTTGCACACTGATTTCAGCTCGTAGTCGTTCAGCCACGGCTCTATAGCCTTGTTGGAAGCCAATTCTCTTGTCCTCTTTTGTGAGGCATCTATTGAACTCTGACCCCTACATTTTTTCTTGGTATGGTGAATTTTACTTGCATTGTTTGATCAAAAAAAATTTCCTTGCAATATATAAAAAAATTGATACAAGTTTTCATTTACTAATACTTACAACTCGTGCTTGAAGTTTGGAAAAACCACCAGAGCCGAGCTTGTGTGTCCTGTGCTTTTCTAATCTTGCCTTTGTTGCCTTTGATGTGTCAGGCAATCTATGAAAAGTTTGAAATATGTTAGAGACCAGTACAGGAAAAATTTAGAGGTTAATTAGTACATAATTACATTCTCAAAAGTATCACATACCTTGCTCTACTCTCTACTGGCGTAATTCCTTTTTTCATGTCGGCTTTATACTTTCCATCCAAAATCAAACCCTGCCACTCAGCCTCAAGAACACAGGGCGGACGCTCGTGCCTTGGGTTAACCTCTAAATATTTCCTGTACTGGTCCCTAATATACTTCAAACATAAACCAGCTCTTTCAAGGAGCTTGTTTCTCTCGAATGCATGAGGTCCAAAAAGCTGGGTCATACTATGTACAAGATCATCCTTCAACTTTTTATCTTGGTTATTCCACCTTTTAAGTAAAAAAAAACATGTTAGACTCATAAATGAAGAGAAGCTACCTTTAATATAGTTCAAGAAATTGATGAAAAGGAAAACTATTCTAGCAATGATATGAAATCAAAATAGTGGTTTGGGGTTTTAGTTAGGATATGATGTTCCACCATGTACGTATGGTGGGCCTAAATATACGCAAACACTCGTCACCAAGTTTTCACCAAAAAATATCATTCCCTACAAAATAATCATGGGATCATTAGTCGATGAAGAGTGATCAAAAACTAAATTACTATTATATCACTATAGAATAATAATAACTTTAAAGTACCTGGAAGTTTGGCTACTTTTAAGGGAATGCCTTCATCGTCGCTGATGATCAATACGCAATCCTTCACCGTTCCCATACTAGGAACACGGGAACATCCAGGAAATGATGTTGCATCGGGACTTGTTGCATCTCCTATTGCAAAAAATGAAAACCATTATCAAATGCCTCCAAGAAATAATACTTCAAGGGAAATAAATTGGTGCAGAGCACCCATGGCACAAACACAATCAAGGGATCTACATCGTAAACACATAACAAAAGAGAGAAAAAGAGGGATTTTTGTACCAGTAGATGGTGCAACAGTTGGTGCATTTAGGCTGTGTGTTGTTGACATGGCAGTCGGCAAGACATTTGTGGCTGTCCTAGATGGAGGCGGCATTGTCATATCATCATGGCAAGGAGCTGAAGAATAAAATTGTTAGAGCATGCATAAATATAGAATGCGTGGACTAGCATGGACAAGATTGTTAGAGCATTAAAAAAAAAGATTGTTCGAGCATGTATTGTCAATGATTATGATCATTCCTATATATATTCAGTGGAAAACACAAGTGGGGAATGGAACATGTGATCTACCTGAACCACTTGCAATACCGGCCTCATCATGGGAATGGGGTTCAAAATTATGCAAATAACTCTGTAAAGACAATGCATCCATATTTTAATTAATGTCATAAAAGAGCATAACATAAAAACCATTATTGAACTCTTGTAATAATTAAAAATTTCATTAATACTTACTTTAAAGTTTTCAGAATTGCGCAACAACTCAGCTGCCCTGTCTTTTATTTCCTGAGTCTGAGGATGTATGGATACCAAACGTAGAAGTTCTTTCCCAATTTTCTTTAGCAGCTTTTTAATGGAACCGATCGGGTCATCGGTCTTTGCTAAATCAATAAAAAAAGGGTCCACAAGGGGGGACTCCTGAGGGACTGCAGGTTGCTTTCCCTCTCTCCGACCACCGGCCCTCTGTGACAACAATAGTATTAGTATTATCAAAATTACTCCAAAACAATGAAGAAAATAACATTAAAAAAATAACATTTTGCTTCTATCTAGTTTGCACAATTACAATGAGTTTTACCTGCTTATGTGTAGATGAGCTAGGAATATCATCACCATCACCTTCGGGCAGTTGCTCCATATTGTGCCCCTGTGTCAAAGATCAAGTATAAAAATGTTAGCCAAAAATTTAATAACTAAATGGTATGTTGGAGTCATTGATTAGAAGTTGGTTTAATAGTATGTACCACCCCCATGATAGTAGCCTCGTTTGTATCTATGCTGTTCAAATTGTAATCAATAAGCAGCTCTTCCCCTACACGTATTGATTTTATCACACAGATGAATACACGATTTCCCTCGCGCGCCTCAAATATGCAATTGGGTTGCTTTATAGTTGACCCAGGTCGTGTACTATTTATAAAACCCACAATATTCCCTGTTGCTTTTGGCCTTCCATCAATGTATATAGCCACACTTTTACTTTGATTATTGTCTTGCTGTTGTATATAATTTGTCGAGAGTGCATACCTACGCATACTTTTTTTATATTGAACAATATGCATCCAACTTTTGTAATCGTAACATGGTCCAACATACTCCATCAATTCAGAAACTTTGTTGTAAGACACCTTTATGCCATCCATAGAAAATAGGCCCAAACCATGTAATGATGATGGTGCTATGCGATATATCCTCTCATTAACACAAAAATTAGTGTTTATTGGAGGAAGTTCCTTGGGTACCCAATGTTTCTGTAGATGTTGGTACCTCAAGGGCACCTCGATGTCGCCTTTCGTCTCATCATCATAAGAACATGACCCCCCTTGAGCAAGGAAAAATTTCATGTGTTTATTGAATTTCCTTCTAGTCCTTTGACCTCTAGTTAATCTCCCTATTCTAGATAAACTGCATGTCTCACTTTCCTCTTCTATTCCTATATTTCCCTCACTCGAGGAAGACACTTCTGACAAATACCTATTTGCTGGTACCTGCAAATGGGAGAGATCTTAGAAGACATCAATCTTACTATTGATAAGTGTATTAAATAGACTTTCTATAAGGTGTATTGACTTATACCTGTCGATCCATGAGACTGTACGGGATGCTCTTGAAAGGGGTTCAATTTCCTGCAAATGTAATTCAATTATCGTGAGCATAATCACATCATAATCATAATCACATCCATCATAAGCATCACATAAAAATTAAAAACATTAAAACGTACACATTATAACACTTAAATCAGGCTCACATTAATATGTGTTTTAAATAGTTTTATTTAATTAATTTAGATTAATAGTTAATTTAGATTAGCAGTATTCTATTTGTAGTTGAAACTTGTAGCTTTTAAATAGATAATGAATAAACTATGTAACCATTTAAGACAAATATATTTCTATCAAGAAATGAATATTAAATACATTAAGGATTGATGGCATACCTTTAAATTTCATCATCATCATCCTCATCATCATCATCATCATCATCATCCTCATCATCGTCATCATCGTCTTCGTCGTCGTCGTCGTCGTTGTCCTCGTTGTCGTCATCATCAACATCATCATCATCAACATCAACATCATCTTCATCATCATCATCAGTAGCAGCATCATCGTCATCATCTTCTTTTTCTTCTTCATGAAAATTTGTCTCAGGAACATCAAATGATAAAATACCTGGAACAATCATTGCCAACATAATGTGCTCCCTCTTTATTGACATCCACGGAGGAATGTTATTGTTGATAACAAAAATAGGCCACACCGAGCAAACAGATCTCATCTCTCCAAATGGATTGACACCATCTGCTGCCAATGAAAGCCTGAGATTATGAGGTTCTTCTTTGAAGTGTTGCCACTTTTCCTCTATGTGCATAAATGCCGAACCATCCGCAGGGATTCGAATAATGTCATCTCGACTTCTATTGTGTGCATGGTAATCCATAAATTGTGCCAAGCTAGTACACCTGAATAATTGTCGCATCCATGGAATAATGGGGATGTAACGAAGAACCTTGTGAGGCACCTTTTTTGTTATTCGATCTATTCGATATCTACTCGTATGACATACAGGGCATTGTGTTGCAAATTCATGTTCTTTATAATATATAATATGATCATTGGGACAAGCATGTATTGCTTGATACTCCATTCCAATATCTTTCATAATAGCAGATAATTCTCGATATGAGCGAGGTAGAATATTTGATGGTGGTAACAAAAACTCGCCTATCAATCTACAGCAAAAAATATAAGTTGTTAATATAAACAATATTAGTGGTACATTATTCACCCTTTGTTAACTATAAAGACATATGACATACCTTAACATACGTGACATTGTTATGTTGGATAAACCATTCATAACCTTCAAGTTCAACAACAACAATACAGCAGAGAGAAGAGTTGTTTGGGAGTCTTTGTATAGGGGCTCGTATGCCTTCTCAAGTAGAGGTACATCGAGGCTATCATCATCATCATGATCAAATCCGCTTGGACTAAATGTGTCATGGATCAATGTATTTATACCATCATCTTCAATTGTGTTTTCTGGCGCATGATCGTCATCTTCCATGGGATCATTATCTTCACCTTGGATATTCGCACCCCCATGTTCCTCCATATCATGTACTTCCCTGGGGAGATCAACCTATATAAAATTGATTAACATAAATAAACCATGATCTTCAACTCATCATCAAGTGATTTCATATGTATATAAATTGTTAAAATGATATAATGAACAACTTACCAGTGGATGATAGTCATGCCCCCCTTCAATGTGACCATTCTCCCTACAATGTCTCTTAACTATTTTGATTAGCAGTCTTCTACGATTTAAGCCCTTACAAATTTTGCAGGGACAATAACATTTTCCATCACCTTTTCTTTTCAAGTTAGACCACAATCTAGCGATTGTCTCCCCATTTTGTTCTTCACTTATATTATCTGACATGATCGTTCTTCACAGGAAGCAAAAATTGGGCTATGAAAACTTCGGTCTACAACTTTCAGTGACTAAGCAAAATTGTCAAAAGTACACAAATCTTCTTAGACCTAGTTAAATCCTTTAATATTTTAAAAGTCTAGTTAAAATATACATTAGATTAAAAAATATACAATTTTCATGCCTGAACGCGCGGCTACGACTAGTGCAATGGTCTTCTTGCTTAGCTCTAGAAGCTCTCTAGCAATCAAAACATATAAGCTACAAGGCCTAACAGCAATTTCAAAACATATAAGCTACAAGGCAAGACATATTACATGACATGGCAAAAGGATTAAAATATACATTAGATTAAAATATATACAATTTTCAAACCTGAGCGCGCGGCTATAACTCGTGCAATGGTCTTCTTGCTTAGCTCTAGAAGCTCTCCAGCAATCAAAACATATAAGCTATTAGAATTCATTAACTTTCTGTAATTGGAAAACTCTACTTGATATTAGACCATAAACTACTACTATTCTCTCCATAAGAACTAAGTACAAAATTATTTCAAGTTCACATCCATGATTCCCTTTAGATTAAAATATACAGCAAAAATAAGCTAAAAGTCTAGTTAAAATATACATTAGATTAAAAAATATACAATTTTCAAACCTGAGCGCGCGGCTATAACTCGTGCAATGGTCTTCTTGCTTAGCTTTAGAAGCTCTCCAGCAATCAAAACATATAAGCTACAAGGCCTAATAGCAATTTCAAAACAAGGGTCATCAAAAGAACCAAAAACAATGTGTGCAAACAATACCTTGTGAAGTGGTATAGACAATTAGAAGATGCTACTATGTGCTAGGGAACTTCTTAGAACTGTTGGTATATTCTTACAACTTGTTACACCTGGGATATTCTTCTCTGTAGATGCTACTATGTGCCGTGGTCCAAACGGGCCCATAAATGTGGTTGAATAGCAATACATTCAAGTGGCAATTACACAAGGGACAGTCACTGTGAGATATCCTCATGTGTGACTGTCCTTGTCACAAATGAGGACATCTCACAGTGACTGTCCCTTGTGTAATTGCCACTTGAATGAGGTCAGTCACTGTAAAGACAACATGATAATGTACACATACAATGAGTGTACATTATCATGTTATCTTTACAGTGGCTGCCCTCATGTTGTATATTCTTCTCTGTAGATGCTACTATGTGCTAGGGAACTTCTTAGAACTGTTGGTATATTCTTACAACTTGTTACACCTGGGATATTCTTCTTTGTAGATGCTATTGTGTGCAGTGGTCCAAACAGGCCCATAAATGTGGTTGAATAGCAATACATTCAAGTGGCAATTACACAAGGGACAGTCACTATGAGATGTCCTCATGTGTGACTGTCCTTGTCACAAATGAGGACATCTCACAGTGACTGTCCCTTGTGTAATTAAGTATTGTGGGGAAGCATTCTAAATAACGAAAGCCACTAACAATAAATTCAACATAGATATGTCCTTATTTCTGGGTATTTTAGCTCTCTAACAGCTGAATACCAGATTAAATAATAATGACAAAAGAAAAATAAACCCAACGTACTTAGAAATTGTAGCTGTGATTTTGTGGAGGGAATCTCTCTCGGCGCTGTTGAAAACACAAATGACAACCCGCTTGATTTTGCGGAGGGAATCTCTCTAGGTGTTGTTCAAAACACAAATGACAACCCGCTTTGTTCAAAACACAAATGATAACCCGCTTGATTTCGCGGAGGGAATCTCTCTCGGCGCTGTTGAAAACACAAATGACAACGTTCCTTTTTTTTTTGCACTTATATCCCGACCAACATAAGGTCCATTTGTAATACAACATGGTAATGTACACTTACAGTGAGTGTACATTATCATGTTGTCCTTAGAGTGACTATCCTCATTTGTTGAAGAAGAAAAGCATTAATGTGGCTGAATAACAATACATTCAAGTGGCAATTACACAAGGGACAGTCACTATGAGATGTCCTCATTTGTGACTATCCTTATAGTGAGTGTACATTATCATGGTGTCTTTAGAGTGACTGTCCTCATTTGTTGAAGAAGAAAAGCATTAATGTGGTTCAATAGCAATACATTCAAGTGGCAATTACACAAGGGACAATCACTGTGAGATGTCCTCATGTGTGACTGTCCTTGTCACAAATGAGGACATCTCACAATGACTGTCCCTTGTGTAATTCAAGTGGCAATTACACAAGGGACAGTCACTGTGAGATGTCCTCATTTGTGACTGTCCTTACAATGAGTGTACATTATCATGTTGTCTTTAGAGTGACTGTCCTCATTTGTTGAAGAAGAAAAGCATTAATGTGGTTCAATAGCAATACATTCAAGTGGCAATTACACAAGGGACAATGTCATGAGCCGTGACATATTGAACTTAGTATAATAATAAAATGATTAAATGATATATAATAATTTATTATTAACGGTATATAACAATAATATATAATTATTATCAAAAGATAATAATAATATATAGTTAGCATAATAAGTAATATGTTAATTAAATAATATTAAAATATTAATAAATAATATAATTATGATTATAATTATAATATAAATTAATAATAAATAATTATTAATAAATTATATATATTATACTATAATAATATATTAAGTAATAATATTAAATCAATTATTGATATAATAATTTTAATATATAAATAATATTAATAAACCTCTCAATATAAAACAATATGTTATCACTATAATAATATTTATTATAATATTATTAATATTACTAACATCATTAATTATAATATTTAATAATAACAATAACATTAATAATAATAATAATAATAATAACGTTTAAAGCAATATCGAATATCTGTAATCGATATACATCTACATTAAACATCTGCATTATCTATCACGATGAGGAATGAAGAAGTGATACAACAATCACTAGTCATTACACATCGATACCATGAGAGGATGATTAATGAACCAAATACTATGAAGTCAAGATCAACATGATATGAATAAGGGATAGGTCGCTATGTGTTTCAGAAGATGTATTGATAAGCAAGAAGGATAACCATTCATATATTATAAATAATCATTAATTGCACAAGTTTAGACAATGACATATCCGATAAAGCAATATCAAACATGAAGACCCGCTAGCAAATATGCACCATCACTTCCTATGTTACCATGACAATAACATAAACTAGATTGAATTCTACTATCTATATCAATAGACACCACATAGGAGGATATCGACTAAAGGATTGAAAGATTATCGATTGTCTGAGATAAACCACATCTTGTAGAAACACAAAAGCATCAGTGATTATATCACAAGCTATTGATGAATGAGGCATCAGTCATGGATAATAAGTACAATGTATCCTTAAGTATTAACAGGAATGGAAGTCAATTTGAAGATCAAACTCCATTACCAGCAATCAACCAATAAATGGACAATTATCAGAAAATGATATCGACTTATATCAGAGTAGAAAGATTGGATATAATCATAACAATATGGGATAAGGCAAGAGTTAATATCGATTGACTAAATACTAATGATAGTTAGACCAAACTAATACAAACACAATGGATGTTAACTACTGGTTGCACTACCAATTAGGGAAGATTACCTTCATAAAAAGATTTGATATTGAGTCAATCTGGGAGTTATCTATGATCAGAAAATAATGAAATAATATTATGTGAACTATCGGATTATGGAAAGGTGTGATTAACAAAGGGACATGGAGGAAGAAACAAGACACGTCTCATTCATAGCATCTCTTCATTTGTTAAAGACAATATAAGAATGCATTCTCGTCAGTCACTCAAGGCATCATTAGAACTTTATTTACTTATCCATATTTGGATATACTCAATAGAGCATCTGCCTTTGGCAGTTTGGTTTCAAGTTTATCATTGCAGATCAGAGACAACACCATGATTGCACAGATAGAAAGGATATTCAGAAACAGCATCAATATTTGAAGTTGCAAGCATATAATTCAGAATCTGAAATAGCAACATATCACTCATAGCGATATTACACATTTGCATAATTACATCATCATATCAGACATAGAAAATACATTGCTGTAAGCAATACTTATTGATTTTATATCGATATTGTTTATATCAGACATAGCATCATTATACTATCACTATAAGTGATAGGAAACATCATATTCATAGCATATTTCATATCATTATATCCGACAGTGCTATTAAACATATTGGTATCAATATCATCTTGCACACATATTGTGATTGAATCTGAAATAGCGGTTGATATCTTAAGTAACCTCCATTACTTAGTTTAATTGTAAGTATCTGATAGAGTAAGTCTGAGAAGTGGAGTAATTGTTCCTGTTTTCCAAGTTAGCCAAAAAGGGGACATTACAGACAATCACTGTGAGATGTCCTCATGTGTGACTGTCCTTGTCACAAATGAGGACATCTCACAATGACTGTCCCTTGTGTAATTCAAGCGGAAATTACACAAGGGACAGTCACTGTGAGATGTCCTCATTTGTGACTGTCCTTACAGTGAGTGTACATTATCATGTTGTCTTTAGAGTGACTGTCCTCATTTGTTGAAGAAGAAAAGCATTAATGTGGTTCAATAGCAATACATTCAAGTGGAAATTACACAAGGGACAATCACTATGAGATGTCCTCATGTGTGACTGTCCTTGTCACAAATGAGGACATCTCACAATGACTGTCCCTTGTGTAATTCAAGCAGCAATTACACAAGGGACAGTCACTGTGAGATGTCCTCATTTGTGACTATCCTTACAGTGAGTGTACATTATCATGTTGTCTTTAGAGTGACTGTCCTCATTTGTTGAAGAAGAAAAGCATTAATGTGGTTCAATAGCAATACATTCAAGTGGCAATTACACAAGGGACAGTCACTGTGAGATGTCCTCATTTGTGACTGTCCTTACAGTGAGTGTACATTATCATGTTGTCTTTAGAGTGACTGTCCTCATTTGTTGAAGAAGAAAAGCATTAATGTGGTTCAATAGCAATACATTCAAGTGGAAATTACACAAGGGACAATCGATCACTGTGAGATGTCCTCATGTGTGACCTTTGTGAAGGCAAGTGCCAATTTGTACCCAAGTTACCAATATTGTGGCAAAAGTGGGAATGAAGCATTTAGGGGTCAAATTGGGAAAAGAAGTGTAGAAGTGGCCTATGTGAGGTCTAAATAGCCTAACTAAGTCATGGTTAGGGTCTTATGGTGTTTGAACAATAAGTTTTGAACCAAAATCCCAAAGGTTGTAACAAGTTGTCAATGTTGTCATTCACAACATTGACAACATTTGTGCAAGGGAGCATTTTCGAGTAAGATGGTTATGTAACTATATGAAACCATTGAATTAGGCATCAGATCAACTATAAGAGGCCTCCATCGATCTATGCAAAAGGTTGGGGGGAAAAAATTTGGAATTAAGAAGATTTGTAGAGTAACACGGTTTTAGTGAATTCTTGAGTTTTTTTGTTTCTTTGTTTTCAGTTGATTAATGGATTAGATAGCTCACAGTGTCTATTGGAAAAGTTAGTACAAGTTGTTTTTTTATTCTGTGTTGTGTTTTTTTTGAGTTTTGAAGCATTCCAACTAGTTTGTTAATTCTTTTGTTAAGTACCCTATCATTGGTTTGAACCAGGCAGGTTGAACAAATGGAGTCTTAGCTCATCATTCCATTGTCAATTTTGTACGGGCTCTTGGAATGGGTGAGGAGACTCCATGTACTATATGTTTGGAAGGAGGGGCCCTGGGAAGCTCATTTTCTATGTTTGCAATGATGTCCTAGGTGAGTCAGTTGAGCACAGTTAGGGATGACAAATCATTACAAGAACATTACAACAAGTTGAATGCATTGGTTGCTTCAACTAAAATCTCATGGAGAGGTAGACACACATCTAAAGAAGCCCCAAGTCAAATTAGAAGATTAGGTGAGTTTCTTTGGCTGCTAAGAAAACAAACTCTTAGTCAGACTGTCCAAGTTGTGTCAAAATACTTGTTTTCAGGCATGGCTGTAGCAGTTGGTGTACACAAAATCTAGGAGGAGAAGACCTTAGATATCTTGGAGTTCTCAATAAAGGGCATCTGAATCCTAAGCCCTTTAGGTGGCTTAATATAAACAAAAAGGCTTGACAAAGGCCTAATTGCTAGCAGCCTATTTTTGGGTGCAATTGGCATGGTTTGATGAACCGGATTGAAGTACTGATGAAAAGTATAGGTGAAAGAGTAATATTGAAACCAATAGAGGTCCTAGTGGCCAGCCTCTCCATGGAGTAAAGTTCTAGTTGAATGTGTTTCAATTTGTGAAGACAAGACTAGGAGTGTCCTAGTAGCTAGATTGGTATTGAGCAGAGTTCGTTGTATTTCTTGTTGGTGTGCACTAGTTGAAGGAGTGGGATCTTGGGTAGAGATACCTAAAGAGTGTAGGGATAGTTAAGTACCCTATCAAGTCAAAACATTGGCCTAAAGAGACCCTAGTGAAGGATAGGGAGTGAGCAAGACAAAGTGTTACATCAATTAACAAGATCATTTTTTGGTAATTGTGTACATTATCATGTTGTCTTTACAGTGACTGTCCTCATTTGTTGAAGAAGAAAAGCATTAATGTGGTTCAATAGCAATACATTCAAGTGGAAATTACACAAGGGAATATCACTATGAGATGTCCTAAGTGTGACTGTCCTTGTCACAAATGTGGACATCTCACAGTGACTGTCCCTTGTGTAATTGCCACTTGAATGAGGACAGTCACTGTAAAGACAACATGATAATGTACACAAGTACCGTGAAGGTAGTCGCAAGTTAGGGCTGTTTCATTGCATACCTGAAACATTGAAGACATTACAGTCCACAAAATGTTTGTGCTTGAAAGATGAACAAATAAAATTAAACTTCTAAATAACCAAAGCCGCTAACAATAAATTCAACATAGATATGTCCTCATTTCTGGGTATTTTAGCTCTCTAACAGCTGAATACCAGATTACATAATAATGACAAAATAAAAATAAACCCAATGTACTCAGAAATTGTAGCTATGATTTCGCAGAGGGAATCTCTCTCGGCGCTGTTGAAAACACAAATGACAACGTTCTTGTTTTTTTTGCCCTTATATCCCGATGTGATTTCGCGGAGGGTTACGGTGCTGTTGAAAACACAAATGACAACGTTCCTTTTTTTTTTTGCCCTTATATCCTGACAACATCGCAATTGCAAGTCAGGGCTGTTTCACTGCATACCCAAAACAATGAAGACGTTACGGTCCACAAAATGTTTGTGCTTGAAAGATGAACAAATAAAATTAAACTTCTAAATAACCAAAGCCGCTAACAATAAATTCAACATAGATATGTCCTCATTTCTGGGTATTTTAGCTCTCTAACAGCTGAATACCAGATTACATAATAATGACAAAAGAAAAATAAACCCAACGTACTCAGAAATTGTAGCTGTGATTTCGCGGAGGGTTACAGCGCTGTTGAAAACACAAATGACAACGTTCTTGTTTTTTTTGCCCTTATATCCCGATGTGATTTCGTGGAGGGTTATGGCGCTGTTGAAAACACAAATGACAACGTTCTTGTTTTTTTTGCCCTTATATCCTAATGTGATTTCGCGGAGGGTTACGGCGCTGTTGAAAACACAAATGACAACATTCCTTTTTAATTTTGCGCTTATATCCTGACAACGTCGCAATTGTGACAGTGCCAAATGTATTGTCATCACAAATTGCGACGGTGTCGGGCTATATTTGAAAAAAAAAAAGCCAAAACCGCATGACATTTGCCTGCCGTTGCAAATTGCCGTCGCAACTTCACCCCAAATGTATTAGTGTCGGTAAACCTCTAACTCTCCTTTTCTTACTGATCTTAACCATGTTGTCAAATTTCACATCACATAACCTCTTGTTCCACAACCATACATCTTCATTTTTAGCCAATAAACAACAAGTTTCAGCATTGTCTAGAGATAGAATAAGTTACCTTTTGATTGTTCACTAGTACCAACCAACTTTTCAGTCTCATCATAGATTTTCACCTTTCTATTCTCAAATGGAACTCAGTGACCTATATTGTTCAATTATGCTACACTCAATAGATTATAATTAAATCCTTTCACCCAATATGCATTTTCACATTTGATCTTATTATTCAATAATATACATCATTTTATTTTTACTTGACAAGGTGTATCATTTCTCATTTTCACAGATCCACCATTATAATGTTCAAGGTATTCAAATTTATCTTCATCACTAATCATATGATGTGTGAAGCCACTATCAATAATCCAATTATCATTCCTGCTAACTTTAGAAATAAGTGTTGTTTCAACATACCTTTCTTCTTCTTCGGAGTCCTCTTTCAATGCCACAAATACCACTTCTCTATCTTCATCAGTCTCAATCTCGATGTCATCATCTTCATCTTCAACTAGGTAACATGTCTTCTTTCCTTTATCTTTTTAGTCTCATTTGTCTCTGTTTCCATACTATCGATTACTTTTGTGATCTCGGTAATCTCTTTTTTCATTCTTCCTTTCATTTGATCTTTCATTTGTTTCTCATCTTGTTTCCTATCTGGACATCTTGTGGCAATATGACCAATCTCTTTGAATTTAAAATATACCAAGAGTAGTTTACCTCTATATCTTCCTTTTCCTTTTGGTAATCCTCTAGCCATTAATGCTTCAAGTTCATCAATCTCATCTTCATCACTTTCACTTTCATTTCTTATCTTATGTCTGCTACTTGATTTTCCAATTTTCAGAGATGACATAAATGTAGATTCTATTGTATGTACAATACTATTGTCATAATTATTAAGCTCAAATGCAGTCAATCTTCCAATCAAACTATCAAGTGAAATATTATTACCAGGAGTTGCTCTCATTTCATGAATTACAGAGACTCTAATAGCATAGATAGGTAACAAGGTTCTAAGAATTTTTCTTACCACAGTGTCTTCATCAATAGTTCTACCTGCTCCTCGGATAGCATTCACAACCTCCTTGATTTGGTCATTGTACTGGTTGATGTTTCCACCTTCTTTCATCTTAATGTCATTAAACTTACCTCTTAGACTTTTAGCTTTAGCCCTTAGCACATTCACATCTCCTTCATGAACTAGTGTAAGCTTGTCCCATAAATGCTTTGTAGTTGTACATGTCTTAATATCTTCAAATTCAGCATCTAATAAGGAAAAAGTAGTCTCAATCATCATAGCATTGTGTTCTTGTCTTTATTTCATCTATGTGACAGTCAAAGGACCAGTAGTATGTTGCAGAATCTATAATTCCTAATAGATATAACTTCATTATGCTTTGCCATGTTAAGAAGTTGTCTTTGTTCAACTATGGCACCTCTCTCTTATACATCTTGTGATCTTTTACTTTAGTCCTTCAAAAAATAATTTCAAGTACTCTCACTCTGATACCAATTGTTAGATAATAGAGAAGGGGGTGAATCAATTAATTCTAGTTATCCTATAGTCCCAAATACTCCCAGATGTATAAAACAATTCTTTCAAATCAATTAATTAACTCGGTGAAATTTTAACTGTGCATTTATGTTCATTAACTGAATACCAGTAAATTATCTAGTGTATATACTGATCAAACCAATAATTATAATGTGTAAAGGAAAATAACAAATCATCACATCCATACACATATAACACTTGATTTTTAACATGGAAACCCTATTAGGGAAAAAACCATCTGGGACCGGTATCCAAAAATAATTTCACTCTTCTAAAGTGAGCTCAGTTAAGAGACAACCCTGTTAAAGGATATAATAACACACTGTAAGGTGTGACCTGGTTAGAGGATATATCACTAATAGTTCTCTGTGACCAAACATTCACTATGTGGTCAACATGAAAATAATCAACATTCATTGAATATCATAATGAAATATAAAAGACTGTTAAGTCTCACTCCTTTAAGAAATTTATCTATAGCAATGGTTAAAATGCAACAGCAAATGATCTGATTCAAATACAACTTTCTTTTGTATATTTTCAGATCTATGTTAATCTCAAAAAACCTCTCGCCAATATACTCAATTAAATTCCTTTGTATACTCCAACTCTATTCTTCTCAATCAATTCCTTTCTCTGATGCTCGGTGTTGTTTGCAGATTTTCTCAGTTTTGTCTTCAGCCTATCTGACCAACTTCACATGAATGAAATCTTCTCACGCGTATTCCAGAATTAATTATGAATCTCTTGTCTCCTTAAATATACATAATAAACCATTTTCTTCTCGGCCATATATTTTGCCTCTTAATCTTCACTGTTGATTTTTTCACTTCAACCTTCCTTGGAACTTGTGTCTGTAACACATTTCATTCTTCATCATTTGATCATCCTTGAATTTTATCATTCGTTTGATCTTCATAACAAACTTTATCTTTAACCTCAAAATCATCCATATTTATCCAACTCATCATCTTTAGTCAACAGTCATATGTTCCATTTAATTCTTTCACTCGGTCAATACCATGATGTGACGGTAACTTCTAACTTAGTTAACACTATACACGGTATCCGGTGTCCACTGTTTCAACTCAGTGTATACTAAGTTCTACATTTACTGACTACATAAACTTGTGCATTCTTGATCTTTAATTCATAACAAAATTATTTAATACAATCAAATCACTAACATAATGTCACTGACTCATCAATAAGTTACCCAATGAATACCATATGCATATCTTTCTCATACATCTCATCTCTGTGTTAATATCTCAATCTTTCACCATTATTTCCTTCTTCAAATGTTTGTAACTATCATGATAAGTACAGTCAAAACTAGTTGACATCAATGATAATATAATAACTAATTTAATCTGTCACATATACCTTTGTAGCTCGGTGATCATCAATTTCTCCCTTTGAAGTATTCAATCATTTGTAGTCTATCATATATATTTCTTAAATAGCATGCAACTGAATATATCTTCCTTAAATAACATGCAACTTAATATATATTCTTTAAATAACATGCAACTGAATATATCTTTCCTAAATAACATGCAACTGAATATATCTTCCTAAAATAACATCCAACTAAATATATCTTCCTTAAATAGCATGCAACAGAATATATCTTCCTTAAATAACATGCAACTAAATATATCATTCCTAAGTAACATGCAACTGAATATATCTTCCTTAAATAACATGCAACTGAATATATATGTATCGTCTTAAAATGGAAGCACTTCCATGTTAAGAGCATTTAGCCCTCTGAGTAAGTGGTTTGGGGTCATGTTAAGCACCTTGATTGGATCTTTGCATGTATTTGGCTTTTCTCCCTGCTTTCCACTTCTTCCTTGCACTTGATTTCTTCATTCTAGGTGAAATTAGGGTTAGGATCTTAAGGATTCTACTTAATTTCCCTCTTCCATGGCTCTATTTTCTAGGTAGGATTTAGAAATAAATCCTCCTAGCCTTCATCATGTTCATCATAGGATTTTATGTCTGCACCTGACATTCTATCCTGTTCTGGCATCAATTCTAGGTTTCTGGGCATCCCCAGGACCTCCTAACTGGGTTCTGAGCTGATCTAGGACCTGGGTCAGATTTGAGGTTGAACCTGACTAGGCCAAGGTCAAGCTTGGACCTGACTAGGTCAGGTCCAACCTCAATTTTTTCCCTTTCTCCAAATTTGCAATTTATAGAATCTTCAAGCTTCGGGCTTTCATGATATTTAGTTTCCCACCTCCAAGTTAATCATTTCAAATTTCAGGATGGTAAATCCTTTAATTGAATTTAATCTAGGTATATTTTCTAAAAGTTAGGACCTAATTGGGAATTAATTCTCCAAGGTGGCCCCTCTAGAGGAGTGTGCCCTAGATCACTATAAAAGGAGGCCTTCCTCTCTCATTTTCACATCCATTATTCATCCACACTCAAGCAATTTTCATGTGCAAGCTCTCAAGGTGATCAAGCAAGAATCCATTCAAGCCATTGAAGAGATTTGGTTCAAGCATTCAAGACTCATCATTCAAACCCTAGATCTAGCCATCATGATGGTGTGATCTTCCTTCAAGATCCTTTGTTCATCTTCAATATCCATTTCATTCTTCTACCAAAGTGGATTCCAAACATACATTTATGGAGGTTTGATTTACATTTATTGTTTTTTTCAAACTTTCATATCAATATACTTGTTTACATTCAAAATACAATTGCATGCCTATTGAATTGCATAGCTTCATTGTTAGATCCTTTTCTACTACTTGCTAGCATTCCTATTTCAATTTCAATATTAAGGTTGATTCCAAACCGGGGTTTGACTAAGGCAAACCCCTCAAACAAACAACAAAAACCCTCTTTTTCTTGTAGGTACAGGTGCGGGATTTTGGATCTGAGAATGAATTTGGATACCCTTTTCGAAAAACTTCCAAGATCTGCAAACAAAATTTGAATCAAACTTCAAATAAAAAATGTAGTATTTGACCTTTTATGAGGGTCAAACCTGAGCTGAGCCATCTTGGAGAAAGATTTATGGGTTTTCTTTGTCTCGGCATTTCCAGTCTAGGGCAAGCCTCAGATTTTCTTGAAAGTGTACACAGACATCAGAATTCAACATTTTTCATATTTGCCCTAATTTGAGGTTAGTATTTGTATGTCAATTATTTCAGATTTCCAAACATAATTGTCCTCCACTGGGAAATATTGGATTTACTCTCTCTCCTCCATATTAATCATAAATTGATTTGATTGTGTATTAACTTTTTGGGTTGATCAAATCGAATCTCTTCTTTGGGGAATTTGGGTTTGAGAATAAATCTCATATTTCCCCCTTTACATCTAAATAGTGGTGAATCCATTTTACCTCTATTCAATATCAAGTCATTAAATAACATGCATCTAAATATATCTTTCCTAAATAATATGCAACTGAATATATCTTCTTTAAATAACATGCAACTGAATATATCATTCCTAACTAACATGAAACTGAATATATCTTCCTTAAATAACATGCAACTGAATATATCTTCATTAAATAACATGCATCTAAATATATCTTCATTAAATAACATGCAACTAAATATATCATTCTTAACTAACATGCGATTGAATATATATTTCTTAAATAACATGCAACTGAATATACCATTCCTAACTAACATGCAACTGAATATATATTCCTTAAATAACATGCAATGGAATATATCATTTCTAACTAACATGCAACTAAATATATCTTCCTTAAATAATATGCAACTTAATATACCATTCTTAACTAACATGCAAATAAATAAATATTTCCTAAATAACATACAACTAAATATATCTTTTTTAAATAATATGCAACTGAATATATCTTTCTTAAATAACATGCAACTGAATATATCTTTCTTAAATAACATGCAATTGAACATATCATTCCTAAGTAACATACAACTGAATATATCTTCCTTAAATAACATACAACTGAATATATCATTTCTAACTAACATGCAATTGAATATATCTTCCTTAAATAACATGCAACTGAATATATCATTTCTAACTAACATGCAATTGAATATATCTTTTACATGCACATATCTATATTTCTTTTTCAAAATCGTGCATTTTCTTTAAAAACTAACTTTTTCAAAACCCTCAAAACCATAGAAGGCCATAATTAATAATAAATCAAAGAAAAACTTTTAAAGAAAACTCTAATCAAATTTTCCTTCCAAACAATTCCCTAACATTCCTTATTATCAAATAAACACATCTTTTTAACAAACACCCATTATTTAAACACAAGGTTTAATCAAATGTGAAGAAGACAATGATTTCAATGGAGAACTTTTAAGGATTTTCAAACCTTACCTTAATACACAAAGCTAAACCAAAAATCAATTTCAAATCTTGAAAACCCAAAGCTTTCGAAAACATCAAAACTTTAATCCTCCAAAAATTTACCAAGAGAAAATTCTTCAAAACCTAATTGAATTGATCTCAAATGATCTCCTAACTCTCTTATATAGAAAACTTAGATACCACAATTGAAAGAATACATCTCCAAAATAATAAAATAAAACTCAACTGTTAAAAATAATAAAGTAGTTAACTCCAAATCAGAAAAATGAGAACTCAACTCCTAGATTGTTTTTATCAACTTTAATTTATTAAAAGAGTTATTTAATTTTATCAACTTTAAGTCACTTTAACTCAACTTGATTTAAAAGGGTAAGTTCTAATTTTAATTAATTTAAAATATGCAGCACAACTAATAACCACTTAACTCAAATTGCACATTTAAATTTAATTTTTTTTAATAATTACTAAATTTTTCAATTAATTAATTTTGACTTTGTAATTAAATTATTAATTAAATATAGATAACTAATTAATTCTCATTAATTAATTAGCCTTATATTTAATATTTTAATGTATCATAAGGTGTAACTATTTAATCTCATTTGATCAATCCTAATTAATTCCTCAGTCTATTTTAACACCAAAACCACATCAAACCATGTGAAATGCAACCATGAAAAAAAATTAACAAAACCAAAATACAAAAATCAAACCTAAAGGGCTCATGAATTCACATCACCTTGGAAAATTCAGATGGGTAGAAATAAATATTTATCCATTATTTTTAGGACAATAAATGGCCTAGGTTGGAATTGGACTTGTATGTTATCTCCCCTCTCTTACCATTGAGATATTGTGATAGGGCACGCTCATCCTAAAAATTTAGGGAAGTCGATGTTCAGTACCTGAAATCTTACATAAAAGAAGAACATGTACATACATACATATAAATATATTTAACAGACAATGGCGAGGATCAGCTGATCGTGTGGATCTCGCAAGCAAGTAACTATGAATCCATCCCTCAACCATATCAAGCACATCAAACAGAAATATAAAACATATGTATTAACCATAAACATGCAAGTATGAGGTCAGTAAAACCATAAACATAAGTAACATCAAATCTATCTGAGGATCTAATACACACATGAAAAGTGGCTTAAAAGAGTTTAGCCAATTAAATTGAAAAGAAAACTATGGGAGGGGTATTACATCCACCTCCCCTAAAATTAGGCTTACTCCTGGAATCCTACAAACAAATAAGGATATGCATCCCTCAATCATGAAGCATCTTACTAAAACAAAAGACAAAATGATATCTAAAAATAAGCCAAAAAATAAGGACATGATATACAGTTATTAAGAGCAATATAATTCTAGTTTAAGAATAAACCAAAAATCACATTGATCAATCATTCATTATTTAACAATTTAAATAGATCTAAATCTTTATTCATTCATTATTATAGAAAATATCTAGTAATCAATTGTATAAAGCATGAATTTTTATTTACTTCAAATAATAACTTGAGAGAGTCATGCATACCTAGTTAATGCAACACTCATATAAAATCCAATTTGAACATACAAGTCTAATTTCATACCTCTAGGTTCATAAACAATAGTCTAAAATATAAAAGATTTATATGTCTAAGCTTTGTTTCAAATTTTAATTGTTTAGACATCTAGTGGGCGTACAAATTCCCAAAGTTCCCAGTGTAGAAACTCGGGCTCTGATACCAAGTGTAATGCCCCCGTTAGGGAACCCAAGAGATATTAACTTAAAACATAATACTAAGTTTGTAGAAAAAAAATTTATTAAATGTTTACAAACAATGATGAATAAACAAGCAGAAGTAAAACATAAAGTCCATAAGAACATAAACGTAAATATAATCTCAAAGTAGATTACACATCTCAAGGGTCCCTTGACGTAGAAACTATGAAATACAACTACAACCATAATTACATATTACATCATAATTATTGGATTTGATGAGTAAACAACCCACAACTCCCAAGAACATCTACACACAAACATCTGTCACAAAAAGAGAGAGAAGCAAGAAGCTAGAGAGGCCTGAATGCATTGATCCATGAGAGAGGAGAAACCATTAATGTGCAAAAACAAAAGTTGCAATTCAATAATAATCTATGTTGAATGATGTTATTCTCTATTATGAAAACAAGAGTAGATCAATCCTTATAAAAGGAGATCTAAAACCCTAAAAAGGTAAAACCTAGGTTGCACAATAATAATTAATAAAATAATTAATTATATGCCTAAATTTTAGCTTAAGCAAAAAAAGATAATAAGTAACTTAGTAATTAAATCAAACATGATTTAATTAATAAGAAAACACTTTATTACTCTAACACCCCCCCTTAAGATAAACTTTGGGAGAAGCTAAAAACCTAGAAAAAACTACTAAAAGCAAATGGGTCCTAGCAACAAAAAGCCTGATCAGGTACCCAAGTACAAAAAAGAGTCTCTAAAAAGTGGAGAAATAGAGAAAACCATATGGGAAAAACTCTACTCCAAAAAGAGACAAAGACTAGTTTAAAAGATGAAGAAGCTTCCGAAACTAGGAATGTTCCATAAAATAGGAACAAGGATGAACATGTACAACATCATTGAAGCAAGAAGCTACAAACTTTGTCAAGAATTAGCTGTTGATTTGAAGATCCTCCACTAAAATATGACCAGGTAGAGAAGACTGTAATCTGCATGAGTGCCCTCAAATGACACTACTTGAATCAAGAGGAAAATAAAGGAAAATAATTAAAGTCAAAGATACAGATGGCATAAAAATGCCAAAGTTTAAAGAGATGATTAATCAAAGTTGAAAGAGTGCATCCAAAAATAGGAAATAAGTTTCCATATAGTAAACGATCCATCTCACCAAAACGTATAGGTACCCAGCCAATGCATTTGCATAGTACATAGAATCAAATACTAAATACATAGCTCACATTATCAAACCAAAGAAGCAAAAGAACCAACAGTAGAAACCCCCCCATAATGCTTACAAGAGAGTAATGATAGGTACACTAAAAAGGACATCAAATATGAACTACATGATAAAGAAGAACTAGGAATATCGAAGGTGCAGAGAGAGTACAAACACATATAGAGATACCTTAGGCTAATGTGTTGGAGGAATGCTCACATGAAAAAAGTAGATAGAAAACAAAGGAAAACATCAACCCCCCTTGGCACTTTATAATGGAGTGCAAGTACATAGAGCATGAACATGTACAAAATCTCATACATGCAATGGAACGTCACTTTATCTCAGTGTGTGTGCATAAAAGAATACTACAAAAGTGAATTATACATTGCTCAAAGAAGAGAAAAGGCTATTGAAATAAAATAATAGCCAAAGATGATTCATCCCTCAAAGGGAAGTGATGTAAGGCAAGGGCCAAGAGGGGCCAAACAGTGGCACACCCTAATGATCCAAGCTTGCTCAACACATGTGGAAGCCAACAAACACAACAGTGAGAGAGAGAATGCAGAATCAATCATATATTTCATCAAATAGAACCATACATGTCAGGTTGTAAGGCATTCCTGATTAGGGCCAGATATTACAATGATTTAAAGAATTCCTCAAATATGCGAGGATTTGTCCAAAATCTCTAATTAATCTTCTATCCAAAACTCCTATCAAAACTACCTCCTAAACTACAACCAAACAACTACATTTATACAAGAGTCTACTGAACTGAGTTGGCCTTCAGATCCATAATCAACAGAAGGAATGATCAAATATGGGACCACATGCTTCCCAATGATGGATTCCAATATTAAATCCATGACTCAAAATAAATGCACAAGTCAGCCACAACAAAAACTAAAACTAAACTCGTCGGTGAGCAAGATAACTGAGTAGCAAATAAGCAATGTCGAGTGCCAGTGAAACAACCAACCACCTAGGAGATAACTGACCACACTTGGTAACCAAAATAAATTGACCAACTACCGACCAACTTGGTCAAAGCAGGAATTGAGCAACTCAAACAAACTCCAAATTGTTTTTGGTGAGACAGGATTGCCAACGACCCAAGATGCTCCTACATCAGACACCTGGGGTTATTTTGAAATTATTCTCTAAATAATTTGATAGGTCTATTCCGAGATGCATCCAACTCAGACTGTGAAATCCATGAACTATCTTCCATCGGTCTATTCTTCCACTTTACCAGATATTCCATATATTTTTTTCCTCTTGTACTCTTGCCAACTTTTTCCTTCAAAATCTATTCAATTTCTTCATTCTACTTCTTAGGATATTATGTCAGTACTGTCACTTCTTCATCAGGTTCATGATACTCATACAAATTAGCAATGTTGAAAATAGGTGATATGTCCATGTCATCAGGTAACTCAATCTCATATGCATTTCCACTGTCAAATTTCTTAAGAATCTTACAAGGTCCAAACTTCTTCATCTTCAGCTTCCCATATGTTCCAACAGGAAATCATCCTTTCTTCAAATGAACCATCACTTCATCACCAACATCAAAAATTTTATGTCTCCTTGATCTATCAGCTCTATCTTTGTATTTCTGATTACTGTCTTCCAGCTTTAGCTTCACATCTTCACGCAATGTCTTCATGTACTCAATAAATTCTACTCCTTCAACACTTTTCTTATTCTCATCAGTAATGTCTCTCAAATTAGATATACCTCTCAATTGTGTGCCATTCACAATCTCAAATGGTGTCTTTCTAGTACTCCTATTCACTAAATTATTGTATGCAAACTCTGCTTGTGCTAACATAGAATCCCAAATACTAGATGTGTCTCCAACTAAACATCTCAAAAGATTTCGCAAACTTATGTTCATGACTTCAGTCTGTCCATCAATTTGTGGGTGAAATGTAGAACTATATTTCAACTCAGTGCCAAATTTCTTCCAAAGGGTCTTCCAAAAGTATCCAACAAATTTATTGTCTCGGTCAAAGATAATACTCCTCGATAATTCATGCAATCTAACAATTTCCTTAAAGAAAAGATCTGCTACATGTACTACATCTGATGTTTTTCTACAAGGTATAAAATGTGCCATCTTAGAAAATCTATCTACAACAACAAATATAGAATCATTAACTCTTACTTTCTTTGATAAGCCAAGAACAAAATCCATACTGATGTCAATCCAAGGTTTCTCAGGAACAGCAATCGGTACATACAATCTAGTATTCTGACTTACACCTTTTGCAACTTGACAAATTTCATAACTTTTCACAAATTTTTGAACATCTTTATACAACTGCGGCCAATAGTACTTCTCCTTAAGCAAATTCCATGTTTTATCAATACCAAAATGTCCAACCAAACCACTACTTTGCTTTTCTTTAATCAGGTTAGTCCTCATTATTCATCTTGGCATACACAATTGAATACCTTTAAACAACATACCTTCCTGAATAAAATATTCATCTCATTTAGTATCTTGTTGATCTTGAATAGGTGCTCTGCACTTTCTCCATGGCTCAGAAAAATCAAGGTCAGACTCATAAGAATCTCTCATCTCATCAAAACCAAGAACTTCAATTTTCATCTCGGTCATCAAAGATCTTCTTCTACTCAATGCATCAGCAACTCTGTTAGTGACTCCACTCTTATGCTTTATCACAAATGTGTAACTCTGTAAATACTCAACCCATTTCATATGTCTCTGATTCAACTTATTCTGACTACCCAAATACTGTAAAGCCTTATGATCAGTATACAACACAAACTCACTCGGTATCAAATAATGTCTCCATTTTTTCAGTGCTTGAACAATAGCATAGAATTCTTGATCATACACAAAATATTTCCTTCTAGAATCATTCAACTTTTCACTAAAGAAAGCAATAGGTTTACCTTCTTGACTCAACATAGCTCCAATTGCACTTCCACTTGCATCGCATTCCACTTGAAATACTTTACTGAAATCGGCTAATGCCAAAACCTGTAATTCAGCAACCTTCTGCTTCAAAGTCTCAAAAATTTTGTTAGCTCCATTTGTCCACTTGAATTCTCTTTTGTCTCCTCTCATAGTCTCATTCATAGCATTACAAATTGAACTAAAATTCCTTATGAACTTTCAGTAAAAACTTGTCAAACCATGAAATGATCTTACCTCACTGGCATTCACAGGTGTAGGCCAATTCAAAATAGCTTCAACCTTTTCAAGATCCATCTTCAAACCATCAGCTGAAATAACAAATCCCAAATACACAATCTCCTCTTTCATGAATGAACACTTTTTCAAATTTATCAGCAACTTTTCCTCTTTCAATCTCTACAAAACTTGTCTAGCATGCAACAAATATTTTTCTCTAGTCTTACTGAATATCAAAATGTCATTAAGATATACAATCACAAACTTACCCAAGAATTTCTTCAAAACTTCATTCATCAGCCTCATAAAAGCACTTGGTGCATTAGTTAAACCAAAGGGCATAACCAACCACTCATACAAACCTTCTTTTATCTTGAAAGCAGTCTTCCATTCATCACCTTCTCTGATTCTGATCTGATAATACCCACTTTTCAAATCAATTTTGGTGAAATACTTTGCTCTAGTCAAACTGTCCATTATGTCATCCATTCTCGGTATAGGAAACCTATACTTCATTGTTATCTTATTGATTTCTCTGGAATCAGTACACATTCTCCATTCTCCATTCTTCTTAGGTGCCAATACAGTAGGTATTGCACAAGGACTCAAACTTTCTTTGATCAAACCTTTCTCCAACAACTCTTGAATCTGTCGGTTCAATTCCTGATTCTCAGTAGGTGTCAACCAATGAGGTGCCTTATTCGTTAAACTAGCTCTAGGGATTAGATCCATACAATGATCAATGCTTCTTTTTGGTGGAAAACCATCAGGTACATTATTAGAAATGATATCACTTTACTCGATGAGTAACTTATCAATCTCCTCAGGAACATTATCTTCTATTTTCTTACTTGGTTTGTTAGGGATCACAGCAAAACATACATCATTCTTCTTCAAAGAGTTAATAAACTTTCTTCCCTCCATCAAAAAAATTTCACAAATGTGCAAACATTACTAATAGGTTCTTCCATCAATGGTAACAAGATTTGTTTCTTTCCATCAGCTACAATAGTATACTTATGGAATCTCCCATCATATATAGCATGTCTATCATATTGCCAAGGTCTACCCAACAAAATATGACAACAATCCATAGGCATGATACAACATAACACCTTATCATAGTACTTTCCAATCTTCAAATTCACATAACATTTTTCACTTACCAGGAGTGTATGCTCATCTTTCATCCATGAAATCTGGTAGGGCTTCGAATGTACCAACCTTTCCAATTGCAATTTTGTGACCATCTCCTTAGATGCCAAATTCTCTAAGCTACCACTGTCAATGATTACCTTCCAAACTTTACCAAAAAGTCTACATCTGGTCTTGAACAAACTTTTCCTTACCGGATCTTCTTTTTTTTTTTCATTCCATAGTGCTCTCCTTACCATCAAATTATTTTCTTTCTTAGGTTCATTTGGTGACTCTTCTTGCACCAAATCATTTCTACTACTACCAGCCTTCTTACTTGCATGTGTACATTCAAAAGATCTATGTCCTTCTTATTCATAATTGTAACAAGTTCCTCATAAACTTCCTCCGCTATAACCACCTCGGTAGTTACTGCCTCTACCTCTAGATGAACTTTCACCTTTCCACTCGGTCTTGCCTTTGTCTAGATTTGTCTTTTCTGGTTCAGATCTACCATTTTTACCATTAGATCTACCTCTTCCTCTAGGGAATCCACCACCTCGACCTCTTTGTCTTTGCTCGTGTCTTTTGTTCAATTTCTCCTCGGCCTTCAATGCAAATTGATAAGCCTCTTCAATGCTCTTCACCTTGACCATACTAATTTCCTCTTGGATGGAAACTCTCAAACCATTTAGGTATTACCAATTATTTCCACATCATCTTCATCATGTCTAGATTGATATCTAATCTATAGAATTTCTCAGTATATTCCTTTACCGAGCTATCTTTCTGCCTTAAACTTTGTATTCGCTGAACTAGGTTAATCTGATAATCACAAGGTAAGAACTTTCCTTTCAACTTATTCACCATTTTATTCCATACCTTGATTTTGTCTTTGCCTTTCCTCTTCCTATCTATCTGCAGATGTTCCCACCATAAGGATGCATGACTTTTCAATTTTGTGCTTGCAATCTTCACCTTCTTGTCTTCAGGAATGTTTGCATACCCAAAATACTTTTCCATCTCAGTGATCCAGTCCACCAATTCATCATAATCTAGCTTTCCACCATATTTAGGAAGATTGAAATGTGGTGTAGACTTCAAATTTGTCAAAGCCTTCAAAAATCTTTCTTCACCTTGATCCATAATAGGTGCAAGTTCTGCATTCATCTTTTCTTCTTCAATTTCATCATCACTAACATCTTCAAGATGCCTACCTCTTCTCTGGGCTGTTAGACCCTAGCAGCAATCTACCTTAGCATATCTGCCAATCCTAGATTTGCATTTCACCTCCCATGAACCATCTTGATAGCCCTCTATAATTGCAGGTCAGATCACAATCTTCTACCCCACAACAATCAACTAGGGTTTCTCAAGAGGAACCTACAAACCTAGATCCGCAGACCTAGATCAAGATCTCACCTCACTTTGACACCACTTGATGCAAGGCAAGGTCCAAGAGGGGCCAAACAATAGCACACCCTAATGATCCAAGCCTGCTCAACACATGTGAAAGCCAACAAACACAACAATGAGAGAGAGAATGTAGAGTCAATTATATATTTCATCAAATAGAACCATACATGTCAGGTTGTAAGGCCTTCCCAGTTAGGGCCAAATATTACAATGATTTACAGAAGTCCTCAAACATGTGAGGATCTGTCCAAAATCTCTAATTAATCTTCTATCCAAAACTCTTATCAAAACTACCTCCTAAACTACAACCAAACAACTACATTTATACAAGAGTCTACCGAACTAAGTCGACCTTCAGATCCATAATCAATGAAAGGAACGGTCAGATATGGGACCACACGCTTCCCAATGATGGATTCCAACATTAAATATATGACCCAAAATAAATGCACAACAGCCACAACAGAAACTAAAACTAAACCCATTGGTGAGCAAGATAATCGAGCAGTAGACAAGCAATGCTGAGTGCCAGTGAAACAACCGACCGTCCAGGAGATAACCGACCACACTTGGTAACTAAAGGAAACTAACCATCTATCAACCAACTTGGTCAAAGCAGGAACTGAGCAACTTAAACAAACTCTAAAATGTTCTTTGTGACACAGGATTGCCAAGGACCCAAGATGCTCCTGCATCAGAGAGATTTCAGGACCTATAACATCTAACATATCCAACAGAGTGCAAAAATGCAAGAAACTGAATAAAATATACTTGGATAAAAATCTAGATAATAACTCAAAGCACTGGAAAGGTCTCAGAACAAGTTTTCCAACGATATATCATTTGCCCAAAATAGAATTTGGATGTGCAAGATAGAGCTCCTAGAGTGTAAAATTGAACCTCTAGCTTTTACAATAAAAACCACTATCAAAAAAGAAAAATCAGAAATTCAAACCTCTAGATCTAGATAGATCTTGAAACCATCTTTCTGACAATATCTCATTTGTTTGATTTTGACACTATATGCTCAAGTTATGAGCAAAACACCACAAGTATGTTGATGGGCCCAAGAAAGGTGTTTAGGAGTGCTGACATGCGCTAACGTCAGCACTTCACGAGCTTAAAATTGACAGTCGTATGGTCATCATAGCAAAAAAATAATAGGCCCTCGAGGCTGAAAATATCTGGCCTCTAATTGCCACATGACCAGGGGCTGGCGAAGGGGGCTTCACGGCTAGGGGTCGGGGGCCAGTCCCCCATGTGACGATGGGCAGAGCAAGCGGGCCCGGTGATAATCGCGTGGTTAGTCATGATGGTCACACCAGCAAAAACCACATTGGAGACCATAGTGGTTCCACCTACAGGGCGACTAGCGGTGGCAGCTAGCAGTGACCACTGACGGTGCCGCTAGCGGTGCTGTTAGTAAATTAATATGCCTCAAATTGCGTGCTCAGGTCGTACGGCATGGCACACAAAAAAAATTATTTATGAGGCCAACATATCCAAATTGGACAAATTATATATGGACCTAGGAGTTCTTGGCTATTGTGAGCTCAACAGTGAGGTCTATTTGAGCCAAAAAAGCTCCAAAAAACTAGTGACTGTTGCGGGATCCATGTCGAGGCCGGTTGCAAAAAAATTTTGCCACAAATTTTAACTTTATCCAAATTAGATAAATTTTATATGGATCTAGGGGTTCTTCGACACTTTGAACACAACCATGAGGTCTGTTTGAAGCCAAGATGACTAGAAAAAGAGGTCCCCCCTAGATTCAATAGAAAACCCTCTGAAACGTAGATCTGACGAACATGCCCAAATCTCTCAGGAAGAGGACAAGGGAAAATAGATCTGAAGCTCTGATACCATATTGGATTTGGTGAGTAAACAACCCACATCTCCCAAATTTAGCTTAAGCAGAAAGAGATAATAAGTGACAAAGTAATTAAATCAAACATGATTTAATTAATAAGCAAACACTTTATTACTCTAACAATAATTACAAATGAATCATAAAAATACACATACTCATCAACATCCACTGCACATGTCGCAAGGTATGTAACATAATTAACATAAAGTACAATATGGTATTTTGAAACTAACTAATACAATGATACAATAATATAATATAAGAAAGATAAGAATACACATCCAACAATGGTGAACAAATGGTACAACTGCTACAAAGATTATTCAACACTGGTACATGAATGTTGAAATCTCAAATGGTAAAGGAATCACTACCACCTAACCTCATGGAACCTAAATGGTCCACTCCCACTTTGTTGAGGAGATAACAAAAGACCCCACTTAGATATCAAACACCAAAATTAATCATAATGCAAACTAAGAAAGGGATCCTGAAAGCTTTCTATCTGAAAAGGTAAATTAGGATAACAAAGGTAAAAACATACTCAACCAGAGGCAACCAACACATGTACGAAACCTAAGATGCATATGGGGAAGTGTCATCACATGAGCCAACTCTAGAGTTATCTTGGTAATCTCTCAAGACCCATAACGCCCTAATGACCCTATGTGGTATTGGTAACCTCTCATACATACAAAGCACCAAAAATACTATATCCAAGTCCATGCAAGTAGCAAACATAATCTCACAAGCCATCCTAGCCTATACCAGCACTCAAGGCATAGGTGAGTAACACAAATATCTTATTAATACTTCTATCCTAGTATATTTTCTTATGTTATCATTTTATTAAGTCACTTACAATAAGTTATCCTAGCAGCCACTTGCGAGTCCCGACGCCTATTGCAAGCCATTCCCCACCTATACACTTAGTTAACCTACCTAGGCTCATAAGTCATAAATAGATCTCACAAATCATATAAAGTATGATAATCATTTCAGTTCCACAAAAGATAACTAGAACTCACACTGGTCCTCAAACCATAACATCATAAAAATATACTCTCTCAAAAATATCAAAAACTTATAAGATTAAAAAGAACAAAGGTTGAGTAAAAATACCGAAACATTATCATATTTACAAATATATCTATGTCATGGTAAAAAGGTAAAACCCCAAGCCTCTGATTAAAATTCCTAAAATCCAACTTAATGCTACCCATACCAATAATCAAACACAGAAACCAAAAACTCCAATAATAAATACAATAATATGAAATTCTCATCAAATAATATTTAATTATATATTATTATTATTATTATTATTATTTTAAAAGAATTCTTTATTTTTAAAAGAATTCTAATGTATGGATTGTATTTATTTATTTCTAAAAAATAGAATACCACTACATGCAACTAAATATATCATTCATAACTATCATGCAACTGAATATATCTTCCTTAAATAGCATGCAACTGAATATATCTTCATTACATAACATGCAACTGAATATATCTTCCTTAGATAACATGCAACGAAATATATCTTCATAAAATAACATGCAATTGAATATACCTTTCTTAAATAGCATACAACTGAATATATCTTCCTTAAATAACATACAACTAAATATATCATTTCTAAGTAATATGCAACTGAATATATCTTCCTTAAATAACATGCAACTAAATATATTTTCATTAAATAACATGCATCTAAATATATATTTCCTAAATAACATGCAACTGAATATATCTTCTTTAAATAACATGCAATTGATATATCATTCCTAACTAACATACAATTGAATGTATCTTCCTTAAATAACATGCAACTGAATATATCTTCATTAAATAACATGCATCTAAATATATATTCATTAAATAACATGTAACTGAATATATCATTTCTAACTAACATGCAACTGAATATATCTTCCTTAAATAATATCCAACTGAATATATTATTTCTAACTAACATGCAACTAAATATATCTTCCTTAAATAACACACAACTAAATATATCATTTCTAACTAACATGCAATTGAATATATCTTCTTTAAATAACATGCAACTTAATATATCATTCTTAACTAACATGCAAATGAATATATCTATCCTAAATAATGTGTAACTGAATATATCTTTTCTAAATAATGTGTAACTCAGTATATCTTTCTTAAATAATATGCAACTAAATATATCTTTCTTAAATAACATGCAACTGAATATATCTTTTTTAAATAACATGTAACTAAATATATCATTCCTAAGTAACATGCAATTAAATATATCTTATTTAAATAATATACAACTAAATATATCTTTTGCATGCACATATCTATATATTTTTTTTCAAAAGCATGCATTTTTCTCTAAAAACTAACTCTTTCAAAACCCTCAAAACCATAGAAGACCATAATTGAAAATAAATTAAAGAAAACTCTAATCAAATTTTTCTTCCAAATGATTCCCTAACATTCATGATTATCAAATAAACGCATTTTTTTAACAAACACTTATTATTTACACACAAGATTTAATCAAACATGAAGAAGACAATGATTTTAATGGAGAACTTTTAAGGATTTTAAAACCTTACCTTAATACACAAAGCTGAATCAAAAATCAATTCCAAATCTTGAAAACACAAAGCTTTCGAAAACACTAAAACTTTAGTCCTCTAAAAATTTACTAAGAGAGAATTCTTCAAAACCTATTTGAGTTGATGTCAAATGGTCTCCTAGGTCTCTTATATGGAAAACTCAGATACCAAAGTTGAAACAATGCAACTCTAAAATAACAAAATAGAACTCAACTGTTAAAAATAATGAAGTAGTTAACTCTAAATCACAAAAATAAGAACTCAACTCTAACATTATTTTTATCAACTTTAATTTATTAAAAGAGATATTTATTTAATTTTCTCAACTTTAAGTCACTTTAACTCAACTTGATTTTAAAAGACTGAGTTCTAATTTTATAACAAAGTACTTTTTAAGTTGCATTATTTAATTTTAATTAATTTAAAATATGCAACTCAACTAATAACCACTTAACTCAAATTGCACATTTAAATTTATTTTTTATTTAATAATTATTAAATTTTTCAATTAATTAATTTTGACTTTGTAATTAAATTATTTATTAAATATAGATAATTAATTAATTCTCATTAATTAATTAACCTTATATTTAATATTTTAATGTATCATAAGGGTAACTATTTAATCTCATTTAATTAATCCTAATTAATTTCTCAGTAGATTTTAACACCAAAACCACATCAAACCACATGACATGCAACCATGAAACAAAACTAACTAAATCAAAATACAACAATCAAACCTAAAGGAAGGGCTCACAAATTCACATCACCTTGATGAATTCGGATGGGTAGAAACAAATATTTGTCTATTATTTTTAGGATAATAAATGGATTAGGTTGAGATTAGACTTGTATGTTATCTCCCTTCTCTTATCAATGAGATATTGTGATATGGCACGCTCATCCTGACAATTCAGGGAAGTCAATACCCAGTACCTGAAATCCTAGATAAAAGATGAACATGTACATACATGTATAAATATATTTAAAAAACAATGGAAGGGATCAGCTAATCGTGTGGATCTCGCAAGAAAGTAACTACAACTCTATCCCTCAACCATATCAAGCACATCAAATAATAATATAAAACATATACATCAACCATACACATACAAATATGGGGTCAATAAAACTATAAACATAAGTAACGTCAAATCTATCAAATGATCTAATACACACATGAAAAGTGGCTTAAAAGAGTCTAGCCAAATAAATTAAAAATCAAGCTATGGGAAGAGTATTACATCCACCTCCCCTAAAATTAGGCTTACTCATGGAAGCTTACAAACAAATAAGGATATTCATCCCTCAATCACAAAGCATCTTACTAAGATAAAAGATAAAATGATATCTAAAAATAAGCCAGAAAACAAGGACATGATATACAGTCATTAAGAGCAATATAATTGTAGTTTAAGAATAAACCAAAAATCACATTGATCAATCATTCAATATTTAACAATTTAAATAGATCTAAATCTTTATTCATTTATCATTATAGAAAATATCTAGTAATCAATTGTATAAAGCACGCATTTTTATTTACATCAAATAATAATTTGAGAGGTTCATGTGTACCTAGTTAATGCAACACTCATATAAAATCCAATTCAAACATACAAGTCTAATTTCATACCTCTAGGTTCATAAACAATAGTCTAAAATACAAAAGAGTTATATGTATAAGTTTTGTTTCAAGTTTTAACTATTTAGACATTTAGTGGGCGTGCAAATTCCCAAAATTTCTATTGTAGAAACTCAGGCTCTGATACTGAGTGTAATGCCCCCACCAGGGAACCCAAGAGATATTAACCTAAAACATAATACTAAGTTTGTAGAATAATTTTTCTCTTAAATGTTTACAAACAATGATGAATAAACAAGCAGAAGTAAAACATAAAGTCTATAAGAACATAAACATAAATATAATCTCAAAGTAGATTACACATCTCAAGGGTCCCTTGACGTAAAAACTATGAAATACAACTACAACCATAATTAAATATTACATCATAATTACAGCTAAATCATAAAAATACACATACTCATCAACATCCACTGCACATGTCGCAGGGTATGTAACATAATCAACACAAAGTAAAATATTGTATTTACAAACTAACTAATACAATGATACAATAACATAATATAAGAAAGATAAGAATACACATCCACAATGGTGAATAAGAAGGTGCAACTACTACAAACTAGAGCATCTAGCACTGGTTCACGAATGTCGGAATCTCAAATGGTAAAAGAATCACTAACACCTGACCTCATGAAATCTAAATAGTCCACTCCCACCATGCTGAAGAGATAACAACAAACCCCACTCAGATATCAAACACCAAAATTAATCATAGTGCAAACTAAAAAAGGGATCAGGTGAAAGCTCTTTATCTCAAAAGGTACATTAGGATAACAAAGGTAAAAACATACTCAACCAGAGGTAACCAACACATGTAAAAAATTTAAGATGCATATGGGGAAGTTTCATCACATGAGCCAACTCTAGAGTTATCATGGTAGTCTTTCAAGATCTTGGCACCCTAGTGACCCTATGCGGTATTGGTAACCTCTCATACAGACAAGGCACCAGCAATGCTATATCCAAGTCCATGCAAGCTGAAAGCATCATTTCACAAACCATCCTAGTGTATACTAGCACTCAAGGCATGGGTGAGGAATAAAAACATCATATTAATGTTTCTATCCTAATAGAATTTATTATATTATCACTTTATTAAGTGACTTGCAATAAGTTACCTTGGTAGCCACTTGCAGGCCCCGGTGCCTATTGCAAGCCACTCCCCACCTATACACTTAGTTAACCTACCTAGGCTCATAATTCATAAATAGATCTCACAAATCATTTAAAGCATGATAATAAATTTTAGTTCCACAAAAGATAACTGGAACTCACATTGGTCCTCAAACCATAAAATCATAAAAATATACTCTCTCAAAGATATCACAAACTAATAAGATTAAAAAGAACAAAGGTTGGGTAAAAATATCGAAACCATTCTCATATATATTAAAAAGGTAAAACCCCAAGCTTCTAGTAACAATTCCTAAAAGCCAACTTAATGCTACCCATACCAATAATCAAACACAGAAACTAAAAACTCCAATAATAAACATAGCAATATGAAATTCTAATCAAATAATATTTTTAATTATATAGCATTATTATTCTTATTTTTGTTTTTCTAAAAAAATTCTAATGTATGGATTTTATTTATTTATTTATTTCTAAAAATAGAATACCACTACATGCAACTGAATATATCGTTCCTAACTAACATGCAATTAAATATATCTTCCTTAAATAGCATGCAATTGAATATATCTTCATTAAATAACATGTAACTGAATATATCTTCCTTAAATAACATGCAATTGAATATATTTTTCCTAAATAACATGCAACTGAATATATCTTCCTAAAATAACATGCAACTGAATATGTCTTCCTTAAATAACATGCAACTAAATATGTCTTCCTTAAATAACATGCAACTGAATATATCTTCCTTAAATAACATGCAACTGAATATATCATTTATAAGTAACATACAACTGAATATATCTTCCTTAAATAGCATGCAACTGAATATATTTTCATTAAATAACATGCATCTAAATGTATATTTCATAAATAACATGCAATTGAATATATCTTCCTTAAATAACATGCAACTGAATATATCATTCCTAACTAACATGCAACTGAATATATCTTCCTTAAATAACATGCAACTGAATATATTTTCTTTAAATAACATGCATCTAAATATATCTTCATTAAATAACATGTAACTAAATATATCTTCCTTAAATAACATGCAACTAAATATACCATTCCTAACTAACATGCAACTTGTTGGTGTAATTAAATATTCTTAATTACACTTAACTTAATCTTACTTAGGATAATGCATTGCATAGTAGTTAGTGATTGAGACACCTATGAGTGTGCACGTCTATTAAGCACATGGTGTAGGAGAAATTCTACTTTATGTGTGATAGTTGTCATCACATACCTCGTTGTGTGTGAGATCCACCTTTCGTGCTCTTATCACATTATCATCCTAATCCATTGCACATACTTTATTGCATAATGGAGGATGATCCACATTTGGTGGACATATGATTACACCTAGCATAGGAGATAGTTTATCAGCTCCTTATCATTGTCTCTTATTGCCTTTCCTATTTAAGGAGGCCTATTATGTAATCATTTCAATTCATTCATTCATCAATTCAATCAAGGTGAATTCATGAGATCTATTCAATCCATCTTTGCATTCATATTTTCTCTCTTGTGCTTTTCTTCAACCTCTAGATCTTTGGTTCAATATTTTCTATTTGCAAATTCTTACATGGTATCAGAGTCATTGGAGCGTTTAGATCAACTGATTTGAAGAGATCTTGATGCAAGCTTTGAAGGTCCAAATCTCATATCTGAGAACTAGCATGCGATAGAGACATCTTGGAGCAGATCTGACCTCACCATTGCGTCTGAGAGGCTATTTCGGTTAAAATCAACTATAAACTCACCCATATCCAGTGAAAGTCAAATCCGAGGCAAAAAAAAAATTATTCTTCTATAGTTTCAAAAAAAAAATTATTTTCTGTAAAATTATGGGCTAGGTATGAGCCCCTATCTTAGCATTGCACAGAGAATATTCTGCGTACATGCCATAGTACATGCCACAATGGTGACATCATCGACACAGCCCGAGCACAAGACCAACCGGCAATCAAGCCCGAAGGCAAGCATTGAGAGAGCACTGCTCGGTTTTAACTTCCTAGCAGGCATCTTTGTTTATAAAGGTCTGTAGACCTTTTTTCCCACCGAATGTGGGATTAAATTCTGCCTCAGGTAGTCTTCCTCTCTCCACCATGGCCACCTCCGTGGCCCCGCCAACTGCCCCCCACGACCATCAGCAGCTTTCGTGGCTCCCTCCGCAGCGGCACCAGATCCATCGCTCCCTCCGCAGCTACCCCGCCGCCTAGTCATCTGTGACCCCGCCACATGGAGATGAAATCAGTGCCATGTGGCACCCTGTCAATGCCCACCTCACTGCACAGTCAAAACCCGTGCCCACCACCTTTGCAGCCCTCAGCCGAATCAGATCGGGCCACGTGGCAGAGGTGCCACCTCATAGCCTGTGCACAACCTGCCACATCATCACTAGGTCAACAGTCGCAGCCACGTCACCCCTGACATGTCACCTTTACAGATCGGTATGGCAGACCTAGTCATCAGACACGTCAATAAAGGGGTTTTTTTTTCCTACGTCATCATTTCCTCTAGCCTAAATTTGATGGTCATCTAGCCATCAAAATAGGGCAAAATTGGTTTTTTGTGATGGTCGTATGACCATCAAATTTAGCCTACCAGTTTGCTGACATCAACAGGGTTTGGAAATTGTCAGCCCTCACCATATGCATTTTTTATTTGATAGTTCAACTTTGAGAGGCCATAACTTGGTCATCCGGGCTCCAAATTCGGTATAATTTTTTTTAAAATTGGGAAGAATTTCCTGAACTTTCCAGTGGTGGTGTTGATTTTTCATTTTGGTGGCCTGATTTATCAAAAATTGTAGATCTTGTTGACTATTCATGTCTGTTCCTGATTTCTACAACTTCCAAAGCTTCGTTTGGGCACATACGGTAACATTTTGAGGTGAAATTTTTTTTTTAAGTGCATGATTTTTCATCTACTTTCTAAATTTGCAATCAAATTTGAGTGATTTTGGGTAGACATATCACTTTCAAAAATAGGTCATTTTGGGGCTATAATTGCACTTGGTTAATCCTTGGATTTCAGTTTTTTGATTTGCATTAGTCATTTGAAGGAGTTATCAATAGTTATCAGTCATTATTTAGTGTTAATATGGATAATTCAAAGGTTAAAATCCTCACTCCATATAACTATCATGAATGGAAAGTTTCTTTAAGTGATCATTTGTTAAGTCTTGGATTGCTTAGAATGACTCTTGGGCAGGATCAAGAACCTCAAACAGGTGTTGCAGAAAGGCAAAAATAGTTTGATAGAAGGGATAAAGCACTTGGCTCTCTTAGATCATCCATCTCTCATGACTTGCACTTTCATATTGCATCTTGCACACATCCTCATGATGCTTGGATCACATTGGAAGGACTCTTTGGTAAACCTGATAGAATGAGGAAATTCATATTAGAGAATGATCTCATAGGTCTCAATCCTAGTGATTTTGACAATATTCAAGCCTTTTTCTCTAAGTTCAATACTATTAGATTGGAGCTTTCTACATGTGGCATTGTTCAAGGGGATGAACAATTGATCTTTTCTATTCTTTCCAAGCTTGGTCCTGATTATTATATCTTTGTTTTTACATTCTATGCTACTATGGATGCTCTTGGTAGTGCATACAAATTACCCTCTCTTGATGAATTTGCAGTGCAACTCATAAGGGAACAAGCAAAGTTGGCACATATGGGTCAATTGAAGCCTTCCACACATCAAGCATTGATTGCAAGTGAGTCTACATCAAAGGCTTCTAATGGCAAAGGAAAGAAACAAAATAAGGATCCTAAGCATCATGACAAAGGTAATGAATCTTCTTCACCAAAAAGTACTGAATCCAAGTCCTCTTCAAGAGAGGAATCATCTAGAAGAAAGAGAGATAATTGTGCATATTGTCAAAAGTTAGGACATGATGAGCATAAGTGTTTTCAAAAGAAGATTGATGAGCTAACTCACACTATTCAGAAACACAACATTAAGTTTCCCTCATCAGTGTCTACTCCTTCTACACATTTGGCAGCTTCTACATCTCCATCATCATCCAAAGATAAAGGTAAAGGACAAGCACTCTTGGCTTCCACACATCCTGAGCAAGGTAAATGGCTTCTTGATTCAGGTGCATCACATCATATGGCATCTTCTATGGATATGTTTTCTTCTATTAAGCTTTGTAATTCTCCTAATATTTTGATGGGTAACAACACATTCATGAGAGTTTGTGGGAAAGGCTCTATTCCTATGGGAGAAGGGACATTTAATGATGTTATTTGTGTACCATCCTTAACCACTAATCTCCTTTCTATTTACCAAATTACACATGGGGCACAAGGTAAAATTGTTGAGTTCACTCCTGATTTTGTCTACATTAGGGACATGGAGACTAGAGATGTCATAGCTATGGGAGTTGTTGATCATACATCCCGCTTGTATTCTTTTTCTAATTTATTTGATAAAGATGATGATATACATGATGTACCCGTCCCTTTGCCAAGGGATAATTATGAGGAGAACTTTGGACACTTGAATCATTTTTTTGTTGAGACAAGTGTTGATCTTCCTACTCCTCCACTTCCTAGTTCTTCAGACATGGGCTCTACTATTTAACAAGATATTCACAGTGTTTCAGATCTTGCAAAGTGTGATGACTACTTGGATGCATCTTCAGCATTTGTTGATTCTCATGATGCAAATTTGGAAGACATACATGAGGGGGTTTTTCTTTCCCTTGATGACAGTTTCATCATAGATGGGGACACTTCTTCACCTTCTTTGGAGATCGGTGTACTTGATTCTTCTCCTTCTTCACTTGATTTGTCACATGAAGTGATAGATTCTTTGAGCTTGGAGATTCCTAATCAGTCTTTAGAGATTCATGCATGGAGACCTACATCTTCTTCCTCATTCCATTTGCACATGGATTGGCTTCTTCATCATTTGATGTATCTATTTCTTCCTAAGGGGAGACATGTTTCTTGTAAGCATTGGTTGAACTATTGTTTGCAGGTACTCTTCATCAACATGGGAGCTTCTACATTATGGGGGGGATATCATGTCTCCAACTATCCTTCTTATGGGGGGATATTTCTTTGTATATACATGATGTATGTAGTTCTTGGGGGGTCTTGAGCACTCCATCCATCTGTGCATCTTGTTTTCTTCTCTCTTTTTGGGGGAGGGTTTTTCCCATGAGGTGTTCCCTCTTTCTCCACTTTATGAGAGTTATGCATTTTCTACATGGGTACCTAACATGGCCTAGTTGTCGAGACCCATCTTGCATTGTGAGTTTAAGTGCATTCCCTTAAGTTGCACTTAAGGGGGGGTGTTGGTGTAATCAAATATTTCTAATTACACTTAATCTTACTTATGATAATGCATTGCATAGTAGTTAGTGATTGAGACACCTAGGAGTGTGCACATCTATTAAGCACATGGTGTAGGAGAAATTCTACTTTATGTGTGATAGTTGTCATCACATACCTCGTTGTGTGTGAGATCCACCTTTCGTGCTCTTATCACATTATCATCCTAATCCATTGCACATACTTTATTGCATAATGGAGGATGATCCACATTTGGTGGACATGGGATTACACCTAGCATAGAAGATAGCTTATCAGCTCCTTATCATTGTCTCTTATTGTCTTTCCTATTTAATGAGGCCTATTATGTAATCATTTCAATTCATTCAGTCATCAATTCAATCAAAGTGAATTCATTGGATCTATTCAATCCATCTTTGCATTCATATTTTCTCTCTTGTGCTTTTCTTCAACCTCTAGATCCTTGGTTTAATATTTTCTATTTGCAAATTCTTACACAACTTAATATATATCTTCCTTAAATAACATGAAACTAAATATATCTTCTTTAAATAACATGCAACTAAATATATTTTTCTTAAATAACATGCAACTTAATATATCTTTCTTAAATAATATGCAACTGAATATATCATTCCTAAGTAACATGCAACTGAATATGTCTTCCTTAAATAACATGCAACTAAATATATCATTTCTAACTAACATGCAACTGAATATATCTTTCTTAAATAACATGCAACTGATTATATCATTTCTAACTAACATGCAATTGAATATATCTTTTACATGCACATATCTATATTTATATTTCAAAAGCATGCATTTTCTCTAAAAACTAACTCATTCAAAACCTTCAAAACCATAGAAGGCCATAATTGAAAACAAATCAAAGAAAAAAATTTAAAGAAAACTATAATCAAATTTTCCTCCCAAACGATTCCCTAACATTCATGATTGTCAAATAAACACATATTTTTAACAAACATTCATTATTTACATAAAAGATTTAATCAAACATGAAGAAGACAATGATTTCAATAGAGAACTTTTAACGATTTTAAAACCTTACTGTTAGAGTAAAGTATTAATTATGTTAATTAATATTTACTCCCTTCTTAAGATGTCAACTCTTTTGCTTTAGTTGTTTTTATTTAAACACACATGCACGAGTTGTTTTAAACTCATGCACTAGTTGTTTTAAATATAAACTTGCATGCATTAGTCATGTAATAGTTAAACTAATTATTACATGCACTAAGGTTTGCCTTTCAAGGCTTTTGATCTCATTTATAAAGATGATCCATTGTACATTTAATTCATTCATTAATTGAAGATTTTTTCTTCTTCATATTTTTTAGTCAAACCCTTGCCCTCTTCTTGTCTCTACTTCTTTGTAACAGGTTTTTGTATGCAAGTGATCTTCGAGTTTTGTGGATTTGTATTGCTCAAATCCTACATGGTATCAGAACCTAATCTACTACAGCTTGTTCACATTTGAAGGATTCAAATTAGAGATTTTTCGACAGATTTGAGAAGTTTTGGTTATAGTTTTCAGATCCGGTATTCTCTGTAGGACGTTATTTTTTGTTTCTTTAATTTTTTTACACTTTTTAGGGTTTTTTTTGTATTTTTTATTGAAATTAGGGGTCCCTAAATTTTGGTGCACTTTGAGCTTAAACGGACCTCACCATTGAGCTCGCAACGCCCAAAAACCTCTATTTCAATATAAAACATGTCCAATTTGGACAACATTGCAGGAAGAGGCAAAAAAAAATTTGCTCCAAGGTTGTGCACGCACCCCGAGACAAACTTCTATACGATTTTTTTGGGCAAAATTCAAAAAAAAAATCTACGTAAAAATACCGCGCCACCACCGCCCGGCCTCCGCTCCACTACCACCAGCGGCCCACCGGCGACACCGCCAGCACTGACGGCGCCGCTAACCGCTAGCACAATGATTAACCGCCAACGGCTGCAGCTAGCCACCAACACCCAGCGACTGACCGCTAGCGCCCATCTCCCATATGACCAGCCGCTAGGCCAGGGGCTAGCGCTGGCTCCTTGAAAAAATTATTTTTGGAGGATTTTTTTTCTTCCAAAGGCTTTTTCACTAAAATTGGCTTTCTGGGAGCTCTAGCATCATTTTTCGACAAACAAGATATCGTCGGAAAGCTATTTTCGAGTCCGACGTTCTCATGGAGGTTAATCTAGTATTTTTTGTCATCTAGCTTGCTATTTTTTTTGTCGACACCAGATTATCATTTTTGCATTCCGAAGGGGCTAATTTGCTCAAATTAGCTCCGTTTTTCGATCTGAAAGAAGCGTCGAAAAGCTCTTCTCGAGCACCATTCAGATTTTTGCCTATTTTCATCATAATTTTTATAAGATACACAAGATTTAGATCTTAAGCTTTTTTTCTCTTCTCTTGATAAAGCCTATCATTCTAGGCTTAAGGGTTCGATATTTGGCTTGTGAGAGGGTGTTATTTTCTTGTTTCTATCAGTTAAACCAGATATTTATCAAAACAAAACCCCTTCTAAAAAATATGGTCGAGACCTCTTCTTGTCTAAAACTTCTGACCTCACATAATTATTGCACATGGAAAACCCTCATGACACAGCTTCTCCATTCAAAAGGGCTCTGGTCTTGTTTAAATGCAGTGCAACTAGTATTACAGAGGCCCTTTGAGATCATGCAGCATCGAAACAAGATGGATGAGGCTATGGGGTTGATTGCTTTACAGGTATTAGACAGCTTGCAATTTTATCTTGATGGGTGCAATACCCCTCTAGCTATGTGGACCAAGCTAAACACCTTGTTTGGTACAGTGAATGAGTTTAGAGCACTTCAAATTGAGGCAGAGCTTACCTCTCTTGTACCTGATTCTTTTCCCTCTATTGAGGACTTTTTAATGAAGTTCAAACAACAAAGATCTTTATTACACAGATGTGGAAAGCAAAAGACTGATAAAGAGTGCATTTATCTGATTCTATCTAAGCTTAGGGGAAACTTTCAGATCTTCTCTTCTACCTTTCATTCTACCATGGACACTTTGGGACCTACATTCACCATGCCCACTTTTGAGGTGTTCTGTGATTGTTTGACTAGAGAGCAGGCCAAGCTTACTCAGTTGGACTCTCTAAAAGGATCAAAAAACCAAGCATTGGTTGCCCAACCATCCAAAGAAAAGCAGAAGTAGAAGCCAAAGCAGATATCGGATTCCTCTTCTCAACACTCTACTGGCCCACCATCTTCTTCTAAAAAGGAGAAATAGAAAACTGAGAGACCTACAATGTTCCTATTGTTAGAAGGGACCTCATGATGAGTCACATTGTTTTCAGAAGAGATTTGATGGCTATGAGAAATAGATTGCAGATTTTCAAGCTCTTCTTCAGAAGAGCATTGTTTCATTTCCATCCTCTTCTACCTCACAAGGATCTTATTTTCAGTCTTCTTCCACATCTTCAACATCTAGACAGGATTTTGGATAGGGTCATGCATTACGAGCATCCATTGCATCCCCTTCACAGGTCCCTTGGATACTGGATTCAGGTGCTTCTCACCATATGGCATCTTCTCAAGGGGTCTTCTCTACTGTTGAGGCTTCTCCCATTCCTCATATTCTCATGGGGAATAACATTGTCCTGACAGTGTGCAGAAAAGGTTCAATAGGCATTCAGGATGGCACATTCAATGATGTATTATATGTTCCATCTCTTTCTATAAACCTTCTCTCGATTTATCAGATTACACACAGTAGATCAGGGAAGATAGTTGATTTCACTGCAGATTCAGTCTTCATTTGGGATAGTGCGATAGGAGGCATTGTTGCTACAGGGACAGTTGATCATTCCACCCATCTCTACACTTTCTCACACTTTGGTCCACCATCTCCATTGTCGGAGCACAGCTCTCCTCTTTCACGAGAGCCTCATATGGTGCAGTCAAGTTGCTTGAACTTTTGTATTGTTCTTGAGATCACTGCTATGACTGCCACACCACATCCTATTAAGGTCTTTTCTCTTCAGCATTGCCTGACCCTCCAGCTCCATTCATCAAGCCACCGGGTGCACTTGTTGAGAATTCTACAGAGGACATTCATCTCCTCTTTCATGACAATGTCAGCACACTGGTCACACCACCTACATTGGGGATTCCCTTTCAGGATCCTCGTGTTTTCTCCTTTGAGCATCAGTTAGGCCTTCCAGTTTCACCTCTCATTCAGGGGTTTTTGTTCGATCATTTCCACAGGGGTTCCATCATTCTGGGGGGGCTTTGGTGTCTCATCCCTCTCTCATGGGGGGGTTGGTTGTACTTATGGTTTTGAGAGAGTCTCTTGAGCCATTTATTTTTTTGCATTTTTCTATCTCTTTTTGGAGTAGGGTTTTTTCCCACTGGGTTTTCTCTATTTCTCCATTTTACAGAGATTTGGTTGTGCTGGGTACCTCATTAGGCCATGTTGTCGGGACCCATTTTTATGCTTTCAGCACCGTAGTTTCCTTTGTTTTCTTCTTGCATTGTTTGTAGCTGCATTGTTGCTCATCTTAAGGAGGGTGTTAGAGTGAAGTATTAATTATGTTAATTAATATTCACTCCCTTCTTAAGATGTCAACTCTTTTGCTTTAGTTGTTTATATTTAAACACACATGCACGAGTTGTTTTAAACTCATGCACTAGTTGTTTTAAATATAAACTTGTGTGCATTAGTCATGTAATAGTTAAACTAATTATTGCATGCACTAGGGTTTTCCTTTCAAGGCTTTTGATCTCCTTTATAAGGATGATCCATTGTACATTTAATTCATTCATTAATTGAGGATATTTTCTTCTTCGTATTTTTGAGTCAAACCCTTGCCCTCTTCTTGTCTCTACTTCCTTGTAACAGGTTTTTGTATGTAGGTGATCTTCGGGTTTTGTGGATTTGTATTGCTCAAATCCTACACTTACCTTAATACACAAAGCTGAATGATCAAAAATTAATTCCAAATCTTGAAAACCCAAAGCTTTTGAAAATACCAAAACTTTAATCCTCCAAAAATTTGCCAAGAGATAATTCTTCAAAGCTTGATTGAATTGATCTCAAAATAATAAAACTTAGGTACCAGAGTTGAAAGAATGCAACTCCAAAATAATAAATTAGAACTCAACTATTAAAAATAATAAAGTAATTAACTGTAAATCACAAAAATAAGAACTCAACTCTAACATTATTTTTATCAACTTTAATTTATTAAAAGAGATATTTATTTAATTTTCTCAACTTTAAGTCACTTTAACTCATTGATTTTAAAAGGGTGAGTTCTAATTTTATAACAAAGTACTTTTTAAGTTGCATTATTTAATTTTAATTAATTTAAAATATGCAACTCAACTAATAACCAATTAACTCAAATTGCATATTTAAATTTATTTTTTATTTAATAATTATTGAATTTTTCAATTAATTAATTTTGACTTTGCAATTAAATTATTTATTAGATATAGATAATTAATTAATTATCATTAATTAATTAACCTTATATTTAATATTTTAATGTATCATAAGGGTAACTATTTAATCTCTCTTAATTAATCCTAATTAATTTCTCAGTTTATTTTAACACCAAAACCACATCAAACCACATGACATGCAACCATGAAACAAAACTAATTAAACCAAAATACAACAATCAAACCTAAAGGAATGGCTCACGAATTCACGTCACCCTGATGAATTCGGATGGGTAGAAACAAATATTTGTCCATTATTTTGAGGGCAATGGCTTAGGTTGGGATTGGACATGTATGTTATCTCCCCTCTCTTACCATTGAGATATTGCGATAGGGTACACTCATTGATGTGGATCAAAGTGGTGAGTTCCCAAGATTCAAGAATCTTCAAAATGCTCTCAGTGTCTCCCAAATGTACCTTCAACCAGATACAATGCCAAGACCCAACCTACTCAACTAGGCCAATCAAGGGTCACAACCTTATTCTTCTTCAACACTCACCTTCACTAGACTCACGTCATTCAAGGGCACAAACTTGGTTCATTACTCCAATCACTGATTCCAAACCATCTAAATTCCTTTATACATTCCAAATGTCTCACCTACTAAATCCAAGGTCATTCTTCTCATTGGTGTTCCACCCAAGACAAAGCTGCTCTTCCTAGGCTAGTCCTACTAGCCTTGTTCAGCGAGAAACTTGTAGTTTTCTCCAAAACTTTCCAAGTGAATTCCTTAACAAAATACATATTCACATACCCTTTATTGAGTTTTAAAACATACCCAAAACTCACCTATGGTTCCTTTGGACTAACCCATTCAAACTTCTATTGTCTTTGTTTTGGGAATAGGCCTAAATGGGCACATTTACAAAGCAACACCTAGTAGGGTGATTTCCCAAGAACCAAGACTTTGAAATAGTCTTTAAAAATTTTCTAAAACAATATATTTTCAACTTTTTTTGGGCTTTCCTATTGCCTAAGCCCTCCATGCATCAAGCCCTCCTTTTTAGGGACACTCAAGTAGGGCTTCTTAGTTCTTAGCCTTCTGGTCACTTCTAGGACCTCCCAAAAGATGAATCATCTTGTATTCCATCCCTATTGATGGATTTAAATATAAAACCCCATACTCATATTGCAAGTTTGTGTGTTGCTACTCCCATGGCTTCTTTTTAATGCCCTATCAAGGCACTACTCACTGTCTGAGAATTTTGTTACTCACAACTTTTATTTTAGGTATCAAATTAGAAATCACTATGGTGGGAGTGTTAAAAACTCATCCTTTCCATCATATCAAAAGATGAGAAGAATCCAACGGTTAAGTTGCAAGTTCTTGGCCCTACATCGAGACTGTTTTTATTGATAGAACAAGAAAATTGCAAATTGGACCCTACTGTCACAGTATAGATAGTCAAGTTTAGATGCCAAGACATGAAAATTAATCCAAGATGATGGTAAAATAGTAAAATAATGTATTCAACCACACACACTAAGCAACACAAAACTGGTTCCAAAGAAATGATCCAAATGTACACATTTTGTTGTTTCTTCAAGAATTTGCTGTAGTCCATATAGGACAGACAAAACAGACTTTACAATTTCTTTTCTTTTCTCCATTACTCTCTCATTCAAGAGTTACGTTTCACTCTTCTCTTTTTCCTACTAATCCCACTACTCACTAAAAACCAATTCAAATTGGTCCCTAACTAGTTGTCCTATAATTCTGCCATAAAACCAAAATTTAAGGAATGTTGACATATTGACAACTAAGTTGTCCATCCGCAAACAAGACTCACAAACTAACCCCTAAGCTATTACATGGTTTTTTTTTTAATGACCAATAACACTAACCAACATCCTATGTCTACCCTCCTAAGCCTTCTAAAAACCAAAGACCTCATTCCCATTACACAATGACCCTTGTAGGGTTCTTTGCCTTAACATGGCAACATTGACAATAACATAGCTTATAGGCACTAATGGCCCATATTACAAACATGTATTCCTTAGGGTATTCATGGAGTCGGGGTCAATTAGGTGACCTCTTTGTCTTCATAAGGTGCTTTGCATCACTCATCCTGACAATTTAGGAAAGTCGATGTCCGATACTTGAAATCCTACATAAAAGATGAACATGTAAATACATGTATAAATATATCTAACAGACAATGGTGGGGATTGGTTGATCATGTGGATCTCACAAGAAAGTAACTATGACTCTGTCCCTCAACCATATCAGGCATATCAAACATAAATATAAACACATACGTCAACCATAAACATGCAAATATGGGGTCAGTAAAACCATAAACATAAGTAACATCAAATCTATCTGAGGATCTAATACACATGAAAAGTGGCTTAAAAGAGTTTAGCCAATTAAATTGAAAAGAAAACTATGGGAGGGGTATTACATCAATATATTTAACATAGTACATATGGTGTAGCTAATACATCCATACGAATTCTTCAATCATATGAAATTTTATACCATCAAAACTCTCACCCCAAAAATACAAAAAAAAACCTATTTAAGAGGAAAAAATATGATGTTATATATCAAAAGTCCTCTCTTAACTACTCGGGACACAATTGTAACTTTTGTTTTGCCCTTAAAAGTTCATATTATAATTTGGTCACAAAACCCACTCAAATTGAAGTAAGAACCTATAAAATCAAGTTAACCAAAAATAACTAGAAGACACAAAACAAGCAAAAAAGTTTGACAAGAGATGGAGTCCCCAGTGGAGTTGTTGGAATATAATTGTAATACCCCAAAAATGGGCTATAGGTTCATTAATCTCCTATATCGACATATTGAACGAAATCGACATCAAAGTCCTAACCTAAGGCACATTTGAACATCATCAAATCCTAAATTGATTATCTCAAATTCTGCATCGGGGAATATTTCTAGTAATATTCCTAATCATCATAATTATCTTTAATTTAATGATTATTTGGTGATAAATCTAATTTATCCTAAAGTTTGATTAATTGAATATTCTCAATATTTAATTAATTAGATTTAATTATGCCACTTAATTATTTAATTGAAGTTAATTCAATTTATTCCTAAATTGTATTATTTAATTTTGACAATAAATCCAAAAACTTATGAATAATTGATTAAATTCTTATTTAATTAATTAAAGCAAGTTGTCATTTTTAATTTAATATTATTTTTTGAATAAAAGTTTGAAAAATAATTAATTAACCCATAAATCAATTGTTTTATTTTTCAAAATCAGTTAAGTTGAAAATAAATCACTTTATTATTAAATTAATTCATAAATAAAACATTTCACAATCAAGAAAAGCAGACAACTATCAATTATCAATTAAATCTAAACTCTATTTTGAGTTGATCTCTGCTTTTGCATGTTTTTGTGAGTTAATTATCCTTTATTTAAAAATAACTCAAAAATCAACCTGAGTTATTTGAGTGATTTATGGTTTTTTTCCATGCACCTCCAAAGCCCTAGATTTCTATAAATTAAGGTCTCTCATATCTCATATTTTTGCAAACTTATGTTGGAGAATCAACATCTAAAGAATTGAAGCTTCTTGCAAATCAACAATTTTTGTGAGATCAATCTTGTTTTCAATTCATTTTAGTTTTATTTCATATCATTGTTAGATCAATTTTCATATAGAATAGATTCATATTAAATTTCTCATTCTAATTGCACAGAAAAACCAAAAAAAATAGATTAATTTGCATGCATTACTTCATTGCTATCTTGCATTCAAATCCTTCGTTTAGATGTCGTTAAGGTCACTGATCTCAGTATAATCTGAGAATACATACTTGCATCTATTAGAAGGCAGTAAATCGCCTGGTTAGATTAGTTTCCATTCCATTGCACGATTTTGATTTCTACTAACCTCTAATGTTTTACTGAAGTGTTGTGTGTACAACTAGGTACAAAATTCACACACATTTTTGGCGCCCACCGTGGGGTTGACGTCATAGATCTTTGTGAGATAATCTTGGTCTTAGCACGTCAGATTTATCTATTTGCTTTGTTTTGGTGAAGTGAAGAGGCTAGGGGATTATGCTCTACTTCCTTTTTGGATAGTACCAGAAACCCAAATCTTTGAATCTGATCTAGTCCCCATGTGGTATATCTTGTGAGTCACCTTTAGAGAGGGTTAACCGTAGTGGACATTCCCTTAATTGGGTCAACCACATTGACGGAACCTCAAGCGGTAATAGCCATTTTCATCATGGTAGTGACAGTCGCTATATAAATGTCCTTGTAGAAGAAATCTTCACAGGTATGGTTCATTGTTGGGTTGTCAGATCTCCCTAGTAGCTCCTGATTGATTAAATTCTCAGACTGTGTCAAAACCCTGGTGCACCGGGATTGGAGTTCACCCCTTTGGATCATAAAAGTTGCAAAGTCAAACCATTACTAAAAACCCTAGAAAGGCCAAATTTTCATTTTCTAGGAATATGTGTGTTATTGCAAAATTTTTTGGAACATACGCAATTAGCACTCCTAGGGAATAGTATAATTTAGTCACTTGATTGTTCATGCGCAAGGTTGATTTTTCCCTTGTTCATTGTTTTCAGACATGCTTGAAATCACTTGCTTGTTGTTTTGCGTGCTTGCTTATCTATCTGGTTACTAAGAACGAATCAATCTAGTACAATCTTCAAATCTAGATAGACATTTTTGTGAACAATTTGAAACTAAAAACCTCAAAAATTGCAAAATCTGATGTCAAACACCTTTCTGGAGTCAACAGTCATTTTGTAAAGTCAGAAAGTCATATGACTTTTGGCTATTGTCATTTCAGAACCCCCAGATTGTCGTATGGTATCAGGTACATTGTCATACGAGTTTTGTTGCCAGTCAATTTCAAAAGTCAAAATTCTTGCAATCAATTATCGTGTGAGTTTGACAACTATCGTATGAGTTTTTCAATTGTCGTTTCATGCTATACCCACTGTCATACGAGCCTGTAGAAAGTTGTTTGAGAAATTTTAAAAAGTTGTCAGAATTGCTAGATATCCAACTTTTTTTTCAGCCTATTTCCAGAATCTGTCAAACAAATCACTGTGTCAGGAACAAAGCAGCAAATACTGAGAATTTGATCATTTTCCTAAAGTGGCCTTTTGGATCTGATATAGCCTTCTGTTTAATCAATTTGATTCTTTATCATCTTGTGTCAAAACCTTGTCATAACTATCAATCTTCAATCAATCTTCAAAAATGACTAAGTGTTGTGATATCTTATCCGCTATCTTTTGGGCATCTACCCATACATCCAGGGCACAATATCCCTCATCTAAGTCAAATCCAAGCTTCAATCAATCAAAACCTTGACAAAGTTACGTCATTTGATCTTCTTGAATCAGATCTTTCTTCAGTTGTCTTCATCACATTCTTTTGTTTCACCTAAGGTTAATGGTGGAAACTAGAGCTTCCTCTCACAAGAAATCTAGAGAAGCATCCCATACCTTACCTATAACTATAACTAGGGGTCCAACTCTTGAGCAACTCTACAATTCTAGTCTTTACGAAGACGACGATCTTGACAACTTTCGATTAAAAATTGGTTACATTCCCCCTCCATCAATTTAAGGAGTCAATCAACAAACTCTACATCAATCTATTCCAAGGAGTCCTAAAACTCCTAACATGTCTCAAAGAATCAGTACACATGAGGAATAAACTCTAATCACCGCTATGATGAAACAGATGCACGCTATGCAAGTCAAACTTAACAAACTTGAGAAAGAAAAGGAACCTAAAGAGTTCCCCATGGAAGCTCTATGTCCTTTTCCATTTGATAAAGACTTGTACATGTCACCATGCCCCCGGACAGAATGTGAGCAACGTGACAATCCTTATGATACCTCTTCCACGGAGAGTGACACATCCATCTTTGGAGACTATGATGACTATGATAAGGGACAATATAGTGATACCTATGACACCTCTGTTCCTAAGATTCCTCCTCGTCATGTGCTCGTGCTTACTAGAAATGGGATGTCACATTGGATAGATCATGATGGTGATCCATATGATTCTGATTTTGAAAGAGACTTTGATTATTTCTGTGCACAATACCTAGATGATACATCTACTTCACTTGAGGAAGAGAAAGCTTACCGCGCTGATTATAAACATGCATATTATAAGGATCTCTCCTCTAAGAACTCTCATGTTGAAAATAAAGATTACACTCTCAAGAAAGATCATGTTAATGTTGAACCTTTTTCTTGTGATGGTTCCCTTCCATCCCCTACTTCCTCCAATACCCATACATTTCCTAATGCTCCCAAGCCTATCAAATCTTTCACAGAACCTTCATCCAACACAAGCCCTGATACTTTTCATATGATTCCCTATAGTTATCCTCAAGGGCTACCCCTTAAAGAAACTCAAGCTAACCTTCACTTGGCTACAAATATTTTCAATAATGCTAAACCCAAAGAGCCTAAGCCTTTATATGCTATAATGCCTACTCCAGCTAGTCCTTCCCCATCTCTTCCAAATTCTTCTATACAATTGCAGCATGATCCCTTGTCCTTAGAAGTAGCTCCATGTCAAGAGGACTCTAAAAATGATAAAGAAAAGAACATAAAGAAAGATCAAGATCAAGAAACCTCCATGTCATCCAATCCTTTTCATGATGTCTCTTATCCGTTCCATGGTTTTTTTGATCCCGCACACCCTTTCTCATGCATTCCATCATGTCTTAAGTCTTCTCCTAAACAAGATCAAGTTACTACTTACATCGTTGAGCTTATTGACAATCAAAATAACCTTACCCCACTTCCAATTTCCAAAGATGATTCTTCCATTAAGGTTGGTAAAAATGGTGTTGTTACTTCCAATGTTAAGCCTATTGAAAATCAAGATAAAAATTATGCGCTTATGCTATCCAAAGATCCTTGTCAAGATCAAAGTCTTCCATCTTCTTATTCTACCACTCCATGTTCGTTTCCACTTTCTACTCTTCCTAAGTCTTTGCAAGCTTTGAACAATCCTATCAAAGAAGGTTCTCATATTCAAGATGTCCATGGTTCTATTGAAAATCCTAATGCTCAGTCTAAAGATGTTGATGTCCTTGATTGCCATATAAATGTTGATGAACTTGTTGATTATCCTTTTGCATCTTCCACTTCCATCCTTGGACCTCTTCCACCACTACAAAAGGCTTCGCATCTGCCTTCCATCTTGGGTCCTTATGTCCCTTCACTTTCCCCTCCTAACTCTCCTAATTTTCCATCCATCTTGGGTCCTTACATCCCTCCATCTCCCATCTTTCCTCAAGATCAACATAGATACACACCCTTGAATCCTTTTCATCCACCCACCCAACTAAACCAGTCATATCCTCCTCCTTCTTCCACAAGTCCCAAGTCTTTTGGAAGTAACTTGAATGTTCAATACAAGAAAAAGAAGCAATACAAGAATCCATTAAAAAAAGAAGATCACCATGTCTCCTCTAATCGACACGGAGGCATAAAGTCAAAAGAGATATCTAAGAAAAAAATTACAAGACAAGTATGGGTTCCAAAATCTATCATTGAAGATATTCTCTCTAAATCATCAAAAAGAAATGAAAATCCTACGGCTATATGGATTCCAAAATCTCTTTTGAAAAAGTATGATGTTGAGAAACAAGTGAAGTTGACATTCAAGCTTCCAAAGATTTCCACTTCATCTTCTTCCAAAAATATTCTTCCATTCTATGTGCCTAAACCACAACCTCTGCTATCTATTCGCAACATTCCTTCACATTTCCTCCATCCTCTCGCCACCCTTCAAGGTGTGTGTTGATGTTGATCTTGCCTTCCTTTCCATCTACCCTTTCACGATCCTTCCATTCATTATCCTTCTACCTTCTATCATTTTTCCTCATTTGCCTATTCCTCCTATCTTCCAACCTCACTCACTTTACATAAAACCTTATCCTCCATTTTTCTATTCCATCTTCCTTTCCCTATCAGCATCTTTGAGCATATCATTTTGAATCCTTAGCATATCATGGTTTATCCTTTCAAGGAGCATTATCTAAAAAGCTTGCCTTCTTCCAAAAATAAAATAAAATAATAATAATAATAATAATAAAATAAAAATTGAAAATGTGCCATGGTGAAAACTTGGAAACAGGCGCCTTGGTAGCAAAAGTAAAGAGAAATAAATTCATCCTATGGTGAAAACCACTCCCTTGTGGCGCCTTGGATAAGTATCGTGATGAAAACCTGGCAATTAGGCATCATGCGTAGTTCTTCTACATATTTCCTCCATTTCATCTTCTCTCTTTGATCTTGACAATGTTGATCTATACACGAACATTTGGCTATCTTGTGAGCTATCTTATGATGATCTTTCTTTCATTCATTTCATGTTTAGCCTTCATATCTATCTTCCCCCATTTATTTTTTCCTATCGCTATCATTTTCCCCTTTGGTCTTGATCTTATAAATTAAAAAAGAAAAAAAAAAAGAGTAGAACACGATGCTTTGAAACCTTTTGACATGTCTACTCCTTTGGACTACATCCTTTCCTTCTTTGGCATTACACTTTTGTGACTTATCCTATGCTGACCTTTCATTGCTTGTCCAAATGTGCTTTACATGACAATTTTTCCCTAGCTTGGGTACCCTTGAGGATTTCTTCCCTTCATTCTCCTTCATTCTCTTGTCTTCCATCTCTTCCACTAGCTTGCTAATCCCTTTTGTTCTCCACCTTGCTAGACATTGGGACTACACGATATGATCTTGCTTGAGAGTTTGCAATGGAGAAAGATGTAATCAAGTTTACTAAGAATTGTCAGAAGTGTCAGATACATGGTAACTTAATTCTTGCTCCAAGGAGAGATCTAATTCCCTTTACTACACAATAGATTTTTCACCAATGGGCATTTGTTCTTATCGGAGCTATACATCCTCATTCTTCTAATGGACATACCTATATAATCACAGCTATAGATTATTATACAAAATGGGTAGAAGCAGTTCCCTTAACACAAGCAACTGGGAAACAAATATCTATGTTCATCTTGAACTATTTGATATGCAGATACGGGATTCCTCATTCTATAATCACAGATAATGGTGGACAATTCAAGAATAAAGATCTAGATTATTTGTGTGCTAAATTCAAGATTACACAACATTGGTCATCTATCTACTATCCTCAAGGGAATGGACAAGCAGAAGCTTCTAACAAGAATCTATTGAAAATCTTGTACCGTACAGTTAATAAAACAGGAAGAGACTGGCATCTTATGATCAATCCAGCTCTCTGGGCCTATAGAACAAGTATCAAAACGCCCACTAGGGCTACTCCTTTTGCTTTAGTTTATGGGTCTGAAGCGGTACTACCTATTGAGGTTGAAATCCCATCACTAAGAATCAGAATGCATGGTCTAGTAACTGATGATGACTACAGAGTGTCTAGGTTGCAAGAACTTGAACTACTAGATGAGCGTAGACAAGCAGCATATGATCATCTCAGAGTGTATCAAAAAAGAATGTCTAGAGGCTACAATAAGAAAGTCAGACACAGAGAATTTTAGGTTGGTGATCTAGTCTTGAGAGAGAATCCTAAAAATCAATCACATCGAGAATGCAAGGGGAAGTTTGAACCCAACTGGCTGGGTCCCTTTGTAATCACTGCTACTTTTGGCTCTAGTGCCTATCAACTCTCAACGACTGAAGGAGAATAGCTCCGAGAACCAATCAACATTCTCCATTTGAATAAATTCTATGCCTAAGGCATTCAGTCTATGGTAAAATGTATTGAAAAAAATTTTAAAATCTGAAAAAGTCCTGAAAAAATGAACATCTTGGTGAAAACCTAGAAATGGGCGACTTGATGATTCACAAAAAAAGTAAAAAATATCAAAATTACAAAAAAATTTGAAAAAATGAAAAATACAAAAAAATGAGAAAAAGAAAAAGTGCCTTGGTGAAAACCTGGAAATAGGCACCTTGGTAGCAAAAATAGAATATCTGCCAAGATAGTGAAAACCTGGCAAACGGGTGCCACTTGTTTCAAAACGCTCCATCTATCAGTGCAATCTTGGTCTTTCCCAGCTTTCAGTCTTGCTTTAGTCTGTATATATTCCTATTTTCAATAAGTCGGTCTGTACACTAATCGGCTCAAGCGTCTGTATCATATCAATGCTTAACACTTGGGGGCAATCAATGTCAAATCCTATGGCCTTCAATGTATCTTAGACGTATCGTATCCAGTCAGGGTCCTTTGAAGCTTCAATCGAGTCAATCAGTCAGTCTTGTCTCCAGAAAGGATTTTGCATCAATAACAACGCAATCAAACACAAACTGAAAACAATATGTGCTTCATGCTTTTATCTCCTTGTATGCTTACTGATTCGCATTGAGATTTTTGCGTATTATGTCCTTTCGAGTTCTTCGATGATGTCCTTTACATGATTTAGAGAGTGATGACTGGGGGCATAATCTTTTCTTTATTTTCTTCTTGTATGTGAAAATCTGACAACTTTGGAAATTCTAGATTGACATGGTGTCCGACTATAAGAGCCTCTATCTCAAATTGGATGGTCATGCGTACCTCGACCATTGATACCCAGAAAATTCAAGGAAGTTTGATCTAACTATTATCTTTTTGAGTGAGTTCTTTCTCCTATTGTGAAATGCGATCTTACCTAAGGATGTGAACGATAAAGGGTCACTACGGGTAATTCACATTGGATTTAGAATGATCTCTTGATTGCTTGATGTGTTTGAACCGCAAGGCATATTTAGGTCATCACAATGTTTATATTCTGATGCTTATACAAATTGCTATATCAAAATGGACATGATATTTAGGTCATCCTGGCGTTTATGTCTTGGTGCTTCTATCTAATCCGACATTTCAAAAACAAAATCAATATTCATATATCCATAGTTGTTGACCAGTGGGTGTTGTATTGATTCTTCCACATACAAATCGATATTCATATGTCTATGGTTTCATAACTAGTGGGCATTGTATTGATTTATCTGGTTGCCTAAAAATTCAATGATGAGAACGACCGACACATGATCAGTGACTAGGTCCTAGGTCTTAGGTTGCATTTCATTCTGCATGTCTCTTTGCATTTTGCATGTTTGCATGATCTCACAGTGGTTGGCTAAACTTCAATGCTTAAACGATTCTTCAAATCGCATCTTCAAATCTAACGAGAGTTGAATCTCACATGAAGGTTCCTCCAACGAAACAACAAGTAGAATCCTTTTTTGGGATCAAAATTAAAATCTGAGATCGTTTATTATGTCAAAATCGTGATTTAAAATTTTGGGCCCAAGACGATCTACTGCTTGCATATTCAACCTTCCATCATCATAAGAAATCTAGAATTCAACTTAACTGATTATCTTACATCAAACTATCAAAATTTCAACTTGGTCAACTCATGGTTTCACCTAGTCAAACTTGGTCTTCTGGACCTCTCAACGATGCAGAATGCGTTCTTGAACATGTATAACCACTTCTCAAATCAATTAACATGTTTCTAAACCATAATGCTGACTTTTCTTGTTAGATTTCAATTTTAATCCCGAAGGGGGCATGGTATTGCACATCACTCAAAGTCTGTAATCTAAATTTTGAAATCATATCTTTCCTCAGTAATCGAGACAAGAACCACGTCTAGTTGTTGATTCATCAAAAAGACCTCATCGTTCGGGGCAAATCAATCATCACTCGGGGCATATCAGATTCATCAAGATCCATATCAATCTGGTATTCTCTTAATCTTGTAAATTGTATCAGTTTTTGCAACTATCGGTTCAATTGTGTTATTTCCTTGGTTCTTTAGAAACTGAAGGGTTCGGATGTGATACCAATGTGATTCAATATAAGGACAATCGGATCTGGAATCGGTCACTCACTTCTTTGCAATCATAAAGTTCAGAATCAGGCGCTTTGACACTTTTTCACAATCATCAGTTCATTACTGTTATAGTTGGCATTATCTTTGGTCATTCAGGACCTAACATCTTCAAATTTTTCAATCAGCTTCTGTTTCATATCAATATCAATTTCAAACATCAGTTTCAACATCATACACAGACTGTCTTTGAACCACTACGCTTCGCACAGCAATTCAAAGAGGGGCAAAATGTAATGCCCCAAAAATGGGCTATAGGTTCATTAATCTCCTATATCAACATATCGAACGAAATCGACATCGAAGTCCTAACCTAAGGCACATCTGAACATCATTGAATCCTAAATTGATTATCTCAAATTCTGCATCGGGGAATATTCCTAGTAATATTCCTAATCATCATAATTATCTTTAATTTAATGATTATTTGGCGATAAATCTACTTTATCCTAAAGTTTGATTAATTGAATATTCTCAATATTTAATTAATTAGATTTAATTCTGCCACTTAATTATTTAATTGAAGTTAATTCAATTTATTCCTAAATTGTATTATTTAATTTTGACAATAAATCCAAAAACCTATGAATAATTGATTAAATTCTTATTTAATTAATTAAAGCAAGTTGTCATTTTTAATAATATTATTTTTTGAATAAAAGTTTGAAAAATAATTGATTAACCCATAAATCAATTATTTTATTTTTCAAAATCAGTTAAGTTGGAAATAAATCACTTTATTATTAAATTAATTCATAAATAAAACATGCACAATCAAGAAAAGCAGACAACTATCAATTATCAATTAAATCTAAACTCTATTTTGAGTTGATCTCTGCTTTTGCATGTTTTTGAGTTAATTATCCTTTATTTAAAAATAACTCAAAAATCAACTTGAGTTATTTGAGTGATTTATGACTTTTTTCCATGCACCTCCAAAGCCCTAGATTTCTATAAATTAAGGTCTCTCATATCTCATATTTTTGCAAACTTATGCTAGAGAATCAACATCTGAAGAATTGAAGCTTCTTGCGAATCAACAATTTTTGTGAGATCAATCTTGTTTTCAATTCATTTTAGTTTTATTTCATATCATTGTTAGATCAATTTTCATATAGAATAGATTCATATTAGATTTCTCATTCTAATTGCACAAAAAAATAAAAAAAATAGATTAATTTGCATGCATTACTTCATTGTTATCTTGCATTCAAATCCTTCGTTTAGGTGTTGTTAAGGTCACTGATTTCAGTATAATCTGAGAATACATACTCGCATCTACTAGAAGGCAATAAATCGCCTGGTTAGATTAGTTTCCATTCCATTGCACGATTTTGATTTCTACTAACCTCTAATGTTTTACTGAAGTGTTGTGTCTACAACTAGGTACAAAATTCACACACACAATAATCACTAGTCCAAAACTACTAGGAAATGCAATGAAAAAACTCCCTTTTTTAAACTACTACAAGCCTCAAATAGAGCATTCAAATAAAATCTTAAACATTGGGAAATAAAACAACTATTATAATTAAATCCATTTGTAAGTAAGATTTGGGATGTGGATGTGGTTGTGCAAAGAAGTTACATATATAGGATGGTGTATTCATTTATATATTTTTGGGATGAGCAATGGACAATGGAGATATGATGAGAAGATCAACTATGGAAGATTAATGAGAAAAGTCTCATAGAATGGAGGAAAATTGAACAGGCGTGATGGAAATTGTTCAAAAATGAAGGGCTCGAATATGCTCTTACTAAAGATAGTAAGTTGTAACCATCAAAATGTGTGACAAATGTGTTTATAACCCCCCTTTATTAGTAGAATTATTTGGACAATGTGAGGTTAAAAATGGGGTAATTAGCTTGATCGATTTCTCACATTTAAAAAAAAAAATCAACCAATTTCTAATGTTGAAAAACATTTCAATGTACATTTTATTTTTTGACATAGATATATACACGCAACACTACTCGAAAAGTAAAAAATATAAAAAATAATTAAACATTCTAATAAGAAAAAAAACATTCATTTTTAAGAACATTTTATTTTGTCACATAGATAAACATGCAACTACTTTGAGGAAGAACACAAAAAAAAAACTTCAAATAACTAAAATCGAATGTTTATTTTTGTCTTTGGAATTATTTATTGTTAATCAAAGATAAACATTACAATTAATAATTAAACAAAAATATTATCATATCTTATCTTATGAAAAAACTATTTTATCCTTATTGTTATCTTTATTTTTATCTTTCTTTATATTTTTAGTTTTAGTTTTAGTTTTAGTTATCCTTTAAAGTGTCTCTTATTGTTCATTCATCCTACTATATAGATTTGCTCCTATTGGTTCTACCAATAATAGACCTCTTGTCAAATTTATAATACTATTTTTATCAACATAACTAGAGCACTTACTTTTGGTGTAAGTGCTAGTTTAATTATGTGTGAAAGGATAAGGAGCTAATTCAATCAATTAGGTGGGACACATTATGTGAGATGAGTTAACTAGATTGTGTAATTATTTAGTTAAATGGGGCAAGGTTGTACTAGGAAAATGTTAGGTGTCTACAATTAGTACTACTAACAATTAAGTGAAGTAAAATTCATTCAAACAAGTCACATCCAAAAAGTAACAAATGGTATGATACTACATGGATGCGCCTAAATAATGACTCCATGTACAACTATTTCAATCTGTTTTTCTTTGTATCTTATAACACCTCAACAAAGAACATACTAGGAAAAAGGAGTCCATAGTAGAGTAGAGTTCAATAGTGGGGATAGTAGTTGGGTGAAAATTAACCCTTTAATGGAGCACAAAAAAGTGTTATGTCAATATTTATCCAAAAAAAAAATCAGTAAATCTAAAACAGCAACCAATTATGTGATGTGCAAGCTAATGTAGTGTCATAGTTGACAATGTGGACTTAAAAAATATTATTTTACACAAAGGACTTGACAAGTAAGTAATCTTACAAAATTGAGAGTGATTTGAAATATCCATATAAGCTTTTGGGAGGCGCAAAGTTAGAGTGCTCCACTATAGAGCCATCTCCCCTATAATGACATTATAATTGAGCATGTGGATCAATTGAGCATGCCCAAGTCTATAATAAATGATCCAAAAGATATAACACGTGTTAAAGCTTTTGCACATTATGTGGCAAGCTAAGTGGACTTGACCTTGAGGCAAATTTCATGGTTAGACACATTTGGGTTGAAGTAGTACTACAAAAGGTGACCTCTCGAGAAGACTTTAATGTGTCATTCCTATAAGCATAGCCTAGGTATAGATAGTGCAAACCAAACCATTCATGTTCATGAGAGATGTATTCATGAGAACCAAATATGGGTTGATAAAGACCATAACTTATCAAATATAAGTCAATAAAAGAAGTCTAAAAGTTACACCTACTGTCACCCCTCTAACCATCGTGTAGATATTAAGAGTGCTAAGTAAACCATACATGCTTGTGAGAGATGGATTCTTGTGAACCAAATATGGATTGATAAAGTCCATTATACTCATATAAGTCAATAAAGAAAAAGTCAAAAAGTTACCCTAGATATAATGAATGTTAAACTGATCATTCATACACTCAATAAAAGAAGTCAAAAAGTTACCCCTAGATATAATGAATGTTAAATAGATCATCCATACTTGTAAAACACTAATGAAATGTGGGCCAATAAAATCCAACAAAATCGACAAAAAGTAAAATTATAACAATATGCATTGAATGAATGTAGAAATCTCACAACCAATGCATTCAATTTCACTCTCATGAGGGGGGCATTATGATCTATTTTTGAGCAAGAGGTCGTATGAAGACAAGGAAAAATTAGCAACCCCTACTTTTTAAGGTTGCAAATTTGAGTGGTGGAAAAGGTAGGGGGGGCTATAAATTACCCCAATTTTTATTTTTTCATTTATTTCTTTCATAAATTTTGGATCTTAAACTTTATAGCCTCAGCTAGAGTATAAAATTCATGAAACCGCGTGCTTTAAAATAATCCTAAAAATGTTCAAATTTATTATTTTTTAAGACGAAAAAATAAATTTGTTATGTGATTATTTGGAATCTTTTCCTAAAAAATAGAAGCTACTACTATTTAGGGAGAGGGTGAAATGGGGTGGAGCCTCCCTAGCTTAGGAATCTCATCTATCACATGTCAAACATCTGACTTTTGTTTGTAGTCAAAAAAAAAAAACTAAAGGGAAAATGAATTTTTTTACTTATTTTTATCATGCACAAAATATAGCAACAAAGATGGTGTATCCATCACAACGCCATCTTCCTTAAATTTGAAAACTTAAATTTTTTAACTAAATTAGAATGTCGACTTTAAAATAATCCTAAAAAAATCTCACCAACACCCATCCAAATCCTTTTAAAAAGGAGACCTCCATAAAACTGAAAGCTAAACATCCCTAAACTCAAGTAACCCAAATGTGAGTGGACCCCTCACTTGTGGTACTCTCCTCTAGTCAATACAAACCCTATCAGATGGTAAGGCTTAATAGACGTACATAACGTCAAGCATTTACTGATCCTAGGAGCTGAATCAAATGATGCACTCACCGACAACTGCCCTTTCCCCCCTCTAATGGAGGAATGCAATTCAACCTTCTTTTAATGCTACTGGTGGGGACGTTCTAGTACTTTGTCCTATCACCTACTTCACTCCTTCCTTCCTTATCATCAATGGCTACCCATACTCTATTCTTTACCTCTCAAAAGAAAAAAAAGGTATGTGAAGTAATAAGTATTAAAGATATTTACATACACCCCCGCACACGCATCTGACAATACGGGACGTCAATTGTGTACGACCGTCGATTTCGCTCCACTATAAAATAAATAAATAATAATAATTTAAAAGTCTTTTACGCGCCTGAGAAGACGGAATAGATTTAGCGCCTCATCGACGGCTACTATTGCGCTAACATGGCCGTCGCATTTAACGGCTAAACTAACGCCTCATCTCCAGCTATCCATGTACGGACGGTCCAGATTCGTTCTGGACAGACTGAGGGAAGATGATGTTCCGTACTGGTAGTAATGGGGCCCACTGTCCGACGTAGCTTTATGGGTTACAGCTGTCGTCTGTGAGTCCTGTCTATACACCAGACAGTTTACTGTCTTATCGCAGGTTATGCTTGGCTTCACACGTGCTTATGATTATGTATTTTTATATTATAATTCTAGTGTTTTTAACGGGAATATTGAATTGCGGGGAAAATATTATTGGAGATTTGTAAAGACGAGGCGAATATTGTATTCTGAACCATCAAACTGACTCCTATTATTGGAGATTTGAAATCGATGATTAGTTTCGCTGTAATGATATACGGTGTGCTGTTTTTCTTAGGCTGGGTCAATATAAAAAATATTTAATTATTTTTAACAGTGAAGCCAAAAACGAGGCAATCGGAAAGGAGGGTCCCGGTCCTATGAACTTGGAAAACAGCTCAGCTCCCTTTTCGAGTTTTTTAATCCATAATATTGAATTGGGGCTGGCTTTTTTAGGGTTTAGTTTGAAATCGAAAGATGATTACTATGTCGTTTTTAGTATGATTCTTCATTGTAGAGAAGACATTTAAGAGAAGTTAAATGAGTTAAATGAGTACACAAATTCAAATTCACAAAGAAAAACAAGAAAAAGAATAATATTTAATCATACAAACATCCACTTCAAATATACAGGAGAAAAACAAGAGAAAATTTTGGAATCAAACTCTATTACATTATGATAGGAGAAGTTTCCATCAGAGCATCTTTTGTGGGCTTCAAGTCAAAAGGAGCCATGAAAAAAGAAAGAGTTTATACTTTTTACCATAGTTTGATAAAAATTGAAGAAGATAATATTCGACCTATATAAATATCTAATGTAAATGTATAAAAAGGAAAAAAATGAAAAATATTTCTTATTTTTTGGAGTCGGAAATATTTCAAGTATGTAAACATCTGAAGTAAATCCAAGTTAAAAAAAATTTTAAAAAGAACATTTATCTTTAAATATCATAAATACAATAACATCCATATCAATTATGATGAGGTAACAATTTTTAAATATTTCATAACAAATTTACTTATGATCATATTAAAAAGAGAGTTGTTTGGATTCAACGTTTCCAATCACACTCCAATCCATCATGTATTCCTTGGCTCTTTTTATCATCATGTATTCTTTGGCTCTTTTTATCCTGAAGATGGATTCTTTGGCTCTTCTTATCCTGAAGATGGATCGCAAAAATGTTGTACACAATCAAATCCAGAAACAGCTTTCTCACTAAATGATGGATTGTAGAAATTCCTTGACGCACATTAAGAAGATTTAATAATACTGTCCTTTCTAAACATTACATCCAAATTTTTATTTGAGTTGTGTGCATTCTATGATCTATCATAAAAAAATCTCAATTTCAACTGTTTTGTGGAGACCTTGTGCTTTTCTTAGAGAATTCACTAGTTCAAATCTCACAGGAGGTAGGAATGTACACCTCATTTGTAACACAATTGAGTGTCCCCCAATGAATACAAAGTAATCCCACATAAGGTAGGAATGTACACCTCATTTGTAACACAATTGTGTATCCCCAATGAATACAAAGTAATCCCATATTACTGTCACCACATGAACTCGAATTATAAAGTAGAAAAGATTTTTTTTTTGGGCACCAGGTATTAGTAGCCATCTACCCACGTAGTCAAGGATCAAACGCAAGTGGATAATATAGATGGCCCCCACAATAAGTGATTGTACGTCGCTCAGACATCACCTGGATTCCCGAAACCTCTCGCCACTGCTAATTTCTTTCTTTCTAAATATAACGGACTACACAGGTCTAAATCGGTGTGTTTTAACGGACTTAATTTAAATGACTTCCAACAATCAAAATATCTGTACCAGTCCATAGTCGGTGGGGCACCGCCTAGAGAACTCGGTATTGTTCTCCAAACTCAATTCTAAAATACTGACATTCGCTACAAAACAAACGTGTAATAGAACATTGGGTCCTGATTCATTTGCCGTGAATTTCACGTTTTTTCATGGCGTTTGATTGTTGGATTGCTACTGGTCTTCGTCATATCAACCTACTTCACCTAAAACAATACGGCAACAAGGTTAATAAAATATTTTATTTTCTTTGATAGCACTAGCTTTTGTTGTGAGCCTTGCCTTTTTTTAAGTCTTTATCATCGGACTGCAACGAGGACAAATCTTATGCTGACTTAAGTTCCACTCCACGCACCTAAAGCTTTTAGGAATATTTTTACCTGTTGACAAAAAGATGATGATGCATTCTGGAATATAAAATTAACCCCACCAAATGCTCTGGCTCCTGTTGACTGCCATGCGCATTAACGCAAATTGTTAGGGCCGGCTGCCATATGTTACTTTTGAGTTCTTTTGAAATGCCGGAGTTCTTTTGAATGCCTGTCAAGCATCAAACCTTGATCATAAACATTGATTGTTCTTTAGGAACATTTAGGATATGATAGTATGTGAAATAAGAGGTATCCAACAAAGTTCAAATCTCTGGATGTACACTTGTGCCAAATTCGATCCAGCCGAAGGCAATTTGCATTTAGATGTATATTTATTGAAATTTTTACAATCCGCTATATAGAGACAGACAGCTATATATTCCCATTCCAACTTATTTCCATCAAAGATATCTAATAATTTTTTTAATTTAGTTAAATGATTGCATTTTGATTAACATTTTTTAATTTAGTAAAATGATTGCACTTTGAATTATTATTTATACATAAAAATGCATCCAATTTGTTGGATAAACCATACTTGTATATGATGTGCAAACCCAAAGATTATATTTATACAACAAAAAGATATTTTTTCACCGCCTTTTATGCTTTAAAGTCCCACATTTGACCTTGACTGGTTTCTCAAAACCAGCTCAAAAAATAAGGATAATTATAGTCCTTATTTTACACGGGTAAAATCACAAAGAATAGACTAATGGGAAGCTAACGAAGGGCTTATTTAGCCAAAATTTTCCTGGCCATTGTGAACACTAGTGTTATCACAGAATAAAATAACTCGTCAGACACTGCCATTTCAACTGTGATGGTCACTTGCAAAGCAAATTCCAAGTCATCGATAATAGCACTAATCCTGAACAAGAAAAACTGCAGCATTTGAGATGTCAACCACAATTATGCAGACATTGGCTGTCTGTTCTTTATTCCTCGGATTTTTTATGAGCCATATCCTGTGTATTAACAATCAGTAAGTTTGTGCTGTGCATCGATCAAGGCTTCCAAGTCTGGCTGTTCTATCCAACCCAAAAATACCCTGGCAGCACCAACCCTGATGAATATGCACTTTAGAAATTTTCAGGCCATTTGTTACTGCATTTGGGGTTGACCAGTATAAGATAAGGTTGCTACATTGTAGTCAGCACATGTTAAGGAATGAGCACTAATAGTTCTTTTGATGGAAGTAATGATTGTCCATCAATGAAATCTCTGAATTACTCTGAAGCATGAGGATATAGGGCACAGAATGGCAGTGAGATAATTTTATACTTCATGAAATAAGACATCTGCAGGCAGTGTTGGTATATTACATAAAGCCATAACCAATATTTTCCCACTTGAATGGTGCAATTGAACCTATACGTGGGGGGCCCTTGAACAGAAGACAAACACATACACACACTGCTGCAATAGCCAGCATGGTAAGCATGTAAGGCCGATATAAGACTCCTTGATTACCAGCTACCCTTCTTAATTTCTTGTTGGCAAGACTTGCACACTGAGCACAGGTTTGTGGAAGCTTCTGTTGTGATGACATAGAAAGTGTCTTTGATTGGAAAGTGCCAAAAATTGCTTCTGTTGCAAATTCCTTCTTAGATGTTTCTAAGTTGGCAACTGTGATTGACACCTGAGAATTCCTCCAATCTGACAGTTTTCTTTCAACTAATCTATTATACGAGTAATTGTTTCTCATCAAGGCATATGCATAAGGGGTCTGACCACTTGCATCCAAGACTGTATTCCATGATTGCAACCCAACCTACAGAAACAACAGACAGTTTTGTCATCAAAACACTGCAACACCTACCTACCTTTACTGTTATGTTAATTTCCAAATGAGGAATGCGGGATATCCTAATTTTACTTACATTCTGTGGATCACTTGTCAATGCATCTACCAGGACCTCATAGTTCTGCATACTGGCTGCCAAATGCAATGGTGTAAGCTCACCTGGACCAGCTAACTTTGGATGGAAAATATACTTCGATGAAAATGAACTTGTTGAGACATCATAGTTTAAAAGCAATGTCACCATTTCCTTGCAATTCTTTTTCACTGCCCTGTGCAATGGATTAGTTTCCAGCAAGACATCGTGGGATGATTCCTGCCCTGGTGCCATTTCAAAAAACATATCCAAAAGCTTCTTGACAAGAGCACACCAGTCCCTTTCCACAGCATATATGAAAATAGACTTGAAGCGGTCAGATGAAAATTCAGGCAAAATTGGTTTACTGGCGAACTCTGCCCCTGCCCTGCTGCTTCTCTGGAAGAGCCATCCCAACTCATTTAAAAAGTTGATAACCTCTTCCCTTGCTCTCACTTTACTGTAATCTTCAGAATTTTCTTGTAAATGCTCTGTTACTAGCGTGCATGATTTGTCCTCGAAGAATTCATCTTCAAATGCAGTTTCAAGACTTTGCAACTCTCTACATATGGCAGCATCTGCAACAATAACAGGAAAGCTATTGCCCTTAAAAGCATTTTCCACCTACATAGCACCACAACCAAACACACTTATCAGGACAGTTACAGAAGCATTTAATATTCCCTAAAACAAATAATTAAAAGCAGAAAATGCCTGAAACAGAATTTGAGTTAGAAACCACCTCTACGAAACAACGACCAAATACATTTGCTGGCCCCCCAGAAAATGTAAACTTTTGCACCCTGTGATTAGTTCGTATACTTTCTGAGCAGCTCATTGCAGTGTTGTTTCCTTGAAGAACATCCTTCGAGGCATATTTTCCCCTATAGGCACAAAGAATCCTGCATTTACAACTCCTTGAGAGTATTAGTATTGATTGTGACAATTCAATCCAAGTAGAGTACAAAATGACTCAATTGCATAACTTACTTTGTATCAGGGACAGCCAAATTATGGCCTCTCAAGGTAAGAATGGTTTCTTGGCCCGCTACAACAGCTAGCGGTAGCACATAGTAAATCTCTGGAGAGTTCCATGACCTCCAAGATCTGCACAGCCTAAGCTTACCTGTAAAAGAATGTCATACACAAGAATTACATGACATGTTAATTTTTAAACATTTATAACATATGTATATCATATGTGCACCAGAGAATTAAGAGAGATGTAGCATCAACAAGAAACCAAAGTATTATTCATTGCTGATTAATTACCATCCTTGAGAGAAGCTAATTGCTGCTCAGCTTGCACCAATACTCGGCCAGTTCTCCAGAAATTGGTGCTGGCATCCTCCACGAGTATTTTCAGGCGTTGTTGCAAGTCTTCACGTAACTGCAAGATTCAAAATAGGAATTTTAAGTATCAGTCAATTCAACAAAATCAATCTTGTTAAATCAAAACTTCTAATTGACAAGGCCTCACTAAAGCAATATAACAATACCACATGATTTCTTTATACATAATACCCTTCGTAATCCCTTATGGTATTTCATGAGACATTTTAATCCTGTAAAAATAGGTTAGATGTTGAAAAACATTTGTTTCATACCAGTATGCATGGAATGCCATAGCAAGATGGTATACATACTTTTGCATATATATTTGCTAACCTTTATTTTGACCTAAAAATTTTGCAGCATGAGAATGAAAATATAAACAATCTCATAATGGGCCTACCTCAATTGCTGTGATCAAGCTTATTGGATGTACCCCTGTAAGACGTTTAATTGTTCTGAATCTTCTGATGCGACTAACAGGAAAGTCTTTTCTTGGAGCAGGCATCTTCCACTAGTATGCCTATAGTAGTTCCTATCTCACTTTTTATTTGTTTTAACATATTTTTATACTCTTTTGTCATTTTAATTTGAATGAAATGTATGCATCTACCATTATGATACCTGTTTTACATTCTGAATCTTGTACCAATGTATCTACTTGTGCCTCTCATCATCCTAAGTTTGAGTCATTTCTAAATCTGCTGTATTTTACCAAATTTCACTTCAAGAAATTTTATACAGTTGTATTTCCAACTACAGATTGATCTATAATACTCTTCTCTCAGTAACTGCTAATCTTTTTTTGGGAGACAGTGAAATTTCATAGGAGCTAAACAAGAATTGACTGATACGTACACAGTCCCAGCTGGCAGATGGCATTGAGACAAATATGGAAAGCATCACGCATCCAGGCTTTATGTAACTCTCCATGTCGGAAGGGCTATTAGAAAGCCACTCCAGAATCTGCAGTAAAAATTTATCCAATTATTATAACTTGATATCATTTTAACTCTTTAAGCATTAAGAAAGTAGACTAATACCAGAATATTTACCTGTGAGCGCAATGTCAAAGGTAAGTTGCTTGGATCTTTGTCAAATAGCTTGAAAATAATTCGCCCTGTTCGTTCCTGTCATAATATTCAAGAATACTACTTAAAGATAGTTTGTCCAGCAATATCTCCTTTAGAAGTGCACAAAAAAATGCAGGGGCTATCCCTTTGAACTCTTGCAAATATGAGATTGAAGATCAGCAGCAATCCATTTAAGCAAGATGGGTTAGACAGTATACCTGTGAATCAGAATTAGAGCTAACTGGAGACAGATCTGATCCAGAAGAGGATGAGGTATAACCAGCCAATGCTGCAGGAGACCTGGATCCTCCACCTTGAAATGATGATCTTGACACTATATTCTGGTGAGGCCTCCTGTTTCCAACCTTTGGAAGATTGTACGGCGAGCACCCATCATTGCTAGGGCTTGCATCAAGAGCTAGATTATCATCCTTGAAGATGGAAATGCTATCATTCTCTCTGCCTTCTTGTTGAGCATGCAAAGGAAACAGTTTATGCACAAGAGGAGGTGAGGAAGATGGAGATCTTTCATCAGTAGGATTGCTGCTATCAGAAGAAAAATATTTTCGGGCAATGCCATTCTGAGTAGGGTTGATCCTATCAGAAAGATTGAAAAGCTGCAATGGCATTGAACGTGGGAGAGCATGCTCAGAAACACTGTCAGGAGGGCTGGAACTGGTCTTTGCAGAACCAAAGAAAATGTTGGACTTCTGAGCTTGTAAATTGTTGTCTTGAGTTTTTGTAGGAGCCGCTGGAGCAGGAGGTGAAGGCACTGCTTTGAAATTAGTCACAAGCTCAGCAGCGAGGGTGTTACTCAGAATGGTAGTGAGGGCTTCTGGTGAAGAGCCTGTCAAACCTGAAAGGATTGCCATTGCTTCTGCAGTAGTGGGTGAAGAGGATTGATGGCCATTTGCCTTGGGATCATCTAGCCTAGGTGATTGTTGCATGCCTTGAGCAATGTTAAGATCAAAACCCAAAGAAGAACCAACCAATTTTTCTGGGGAAGAAGAAACCGAGATGATCTTGTTCAATAACTGAACTAACTGATCTCTGTCCGATAGCTTTCCCACTGTGGAATTATTCCCTGGAAATAAATTATAATGCAAAATCAATATAGAGTACTTCAAAAGTCAGTATTTCAGGAACAAAAGTCAACAGTAGCCCTCACCTTGAAGACGTGATAGGATACTGATAAGGTTTACAATGTTCAAATTTCCTAAGCCTCCATTATCCTGGGTAGCAGCAGCAGCAGCTAACAGCCCCCTGGACAACGCATCCTCAGGCTGTGTCTTTCGCCTTCGCCTGTTATGCCCTGCAAGTCTTCTTCGACAGCTTCTTTTTCCCTCGTCAAATTCTGGAAGCGGATGAAATCTGAACCGGGCAGACATTTATAAGCTACAGGATTTTCATAAAATCAAACCCTAGAAAGCAAAGTGAATGAGAGAAAGAAACTTTCAAAGGAAGTGAAACACAGAATCGTGCCAAATTATTAACAAACTTCTGAAACCTGTAAAACAAAGGGGATGACAATCTAAACAAAAATTATAATACCCATGATTAAAAATAGTAACAGAGTCAAGCACGAAACTTCTGAAAACTGCAAAGCATTTTTTTGATAGAGAGAATTTAAATCCTATCTCTGCTATCTATGCATCAATCATATTTTGAAACAATCTGATTTAGTTTCTCACGATGGAAATTTAAAAGTCAATAAAAATTTCGGAAACGATATATAATCATATGCGAAATTCTTCCAACCTGCTGCACTGCTGGCAAAACCGTTGCATGAGATTACCAACGAGAGCTTTTGAGGCCTTAGAATGGGCCTCGCAGACTTTGTGGCGCCTGTGGTAATCCTTAGCAGCAGTGAGATCACCGCGGCAGTCGTCTACTTGACACATAGGATAAGAGCTACCCGGAGAGCCTGATCTTACGCGCTTGGTCTGCCTGGACGAACTTGCATCATCAGCATAAGAATAACAACTCGCTCCAAGCTTCAATGCCAAGTTCCCATCAGCATCATCTTCTTCTGATGAATCTTTGCTAGGAAACAAGGGTTTCGTGGCTTCCTCCAGCTTCCTTTTCTGCTCTGGAGATGAAGGGTCATTGTTTCCAGGATCCAAACCTGCGCCATCGGTAAGTCCCAGTCGTAAGACCTCCGAAGGGGCAACCTGTGATTTGGGGTTGCTGGATTGGATAGGCTTTGCCAAAAACATGACATTGTCCCATTCCCATGAATTAGGGTTCCAATTAGCCCTTGAACCTTCATAAGTTGAGCGATTCATTTGATGCTGTTGTTGCTGTTGTTGCTGCCAATTTGCTCGAGTCCATGATGAATCGGCTGGCTCGACACAACGCTTGGCAGGAAGCGGACAATGATCGTAATACCTGCCTGGAAGAAATTGATTATGCTGGAAAAATGGCGTGGCCACCTGTGGCCCTGCCTTGCCATCCATTGCACAGACTCCTTTTTTCAACCCAACCAAAAAAATATAAGCGTCTGGCTTCAGAGGCTCAAGCTTCACCTGCAAAAGTCGCTGATTTCTCAAATGTCTATCGCTCTTGTGCTATTTTGTTCTGTTTACTATCGTAAGCTTCGCCATAACTCTGAACTTTCAGAGGCTCAAACCTCGCAAAACTTTACGGCAACGCTTCCGTTGAATAATCCATTTCTCACAAACTATATGATTTAAATCACAGCTCTGTACCACTGCTTGTTCTGCACAGTAGATCAAAACTTCTTAACTCCCTCAACCTTTAGATCAGCAAACTTGAAATTGAAGCAGGCTTTTGCCACTATATATCTAAGCATCAAATCTGCAACGCCAACGAACGCAGTAAGCTACTATTTGCTGCTGTAAGATACTTCAAAAGCCATAGCTTACAATATCAACTCTCGTCAACGAACTATGAATTTTTGGTCTGCAGTTGTCGCCTTCTAGGCCTTATATGCCTCTATAAATCTATAACCCCACAGTTCATTACACAGATTTTTCTAACTCACAACACAGCAGATGAAAAACTCCTATGTTCGCTTACTTTCCTTGCATTTTCGCTCCAGACGATCTACCACACAAGCATTCCTTCCTAATCCCAACAGCGCATCTGTATCCAGCGCAACTATCTCAGAACCTCAACAAGCAAACCGCAGAACCCCACATTTCATTACACAGGATTTTCAAGCTCACAACACAGCAGACAAAAAACTCCTCCTATGTTCGCTTACTTTCCCTGCATATTCGCTCCAGACGATCTACTACACAAGCATTCCTTCCTAATCCCAACGGCGCATCTGTAACCCGCACAACTATCTCACAACCTCAACAAGCAAACCGCCAAAACCCTCCAATACAACATCAAAATATCTCAAAGAGCCCCGAGCCCCTTTCCCAAGTTCCGTCTTTAAAGCAACAATTGTACCCAAATCAGACCGAAAAACAAAACATCCAGACGATTTAAAAAATCGCTCTACACTCCACTCACCAAATTTACAACCTTCGTCGTACAAACTCCCAGTCTTCCCCTCTGAGAAATCCTAACCAACTCAAACTCCGCTCGCTCACTTCACAGATCCGTTCGTTTTTCCTTCAATTTCCAACCAAATTCTCATCATTTTCCACCGGTTAAAGCCCCGAAAAATGAACAAAAATAGAGGAATCAGTGCAGGCTGTCAATGGCCACAATAATTTGAGCAGTAAAGCAAAAAAAATTCCACCATATCGCCGTATCTGTACATTCTGCCTTTCACGCGATGCTCGCCTAGGGTTTTCTCCCTAACCACACCTAAACCCCACCCCATAGTTTGCATCAGATCGCAAAACGCAACACGCAACAAGGTGAGGTCTTGTACAGTAGTACCTCAGCCCATTCACGCGGAAAGAAACCCCATCGATTTCTTTATCCATCCACCGGCTGCCCGCCTACCTCTCTCACAGGAAAACCGCCTATATCCAGTCCATATAAAAAGAAAATAAACATTTATTATTAATCACCCCTCGCACGACATTGTCCCCGCCAAAATAGTTAGTGAAAGCTGACTCGACATTATTGTCCTTCATTTTTAATTTTTATTAGTTGTCGACCTCAGTACGTTGATACTCCACGTCATCGCACAGAAGTATGATCACTGAAGGGGCGCAAATGGCCGAACATTGTACAGTGTAGATTCATTCCAGAGACCTTGGAGTGCCTCTGCACCGTTCCGCACGTACGTTGTTTGAGACTCTTCGGGAATTTATAATAGTGGGTCGTAAAACACGCTGCCACTTCTGCTTTGAAGATTTGGATTTATTTTCTACGGCCGTCTAATTGGAACCTTCGTGACAGTATTCTTAATTGAGCTTTAATTTTTCCATTAATTATAAGGAGAGGGGAAAATTTTTGTGTTCCAAAGGATATTAGTTGTCAAAGTCGTTCAAGGTACTATTTGGTCTTTTTTTATTATTTATTTATTGTTTTCATTAGAGGCGGAATTCATTAGGAAAATGACAAAAACATAGGGCTCAAAAACTTTAATCAAATTTTGATAATTTATATGGAAAAATTAAATTAATGTTTAGCGATACGGCTATCTTTCCGATAGAATAAATCATTGACATTTTTTAGAAATTCAGAAAACACAGTGGAATTTTATGAAATTTTCATGATAAATTCTTCATGATCGAAAAGGTTTAGGTAGAAAACAACAAAAAGATTTGCTAAAAAATTGTTGTGTTTTTGTAGATGTGAAAAAAAAAAATCAATATTTTGGTCTCTGTCCGATCCGGAAAATAGCCTACCCCTATTAAAATTTATTATTGAAATTTATTAGTCCCTTTACAAGTTGTGTATTAATTTTTTAAATTTTGGTCAAAGTGTATAGTTTGTATATAGTATGGGATATAAAATTTCAAAAATGCTTTTTCTTGTCACTTTCTAAAATTAGTTGATTGCTTGGTTATTTTTTTCCTAGTGATTTTTTTTGTTTTAAATGTGAGAAATCGGGAGAAAAAAGAAGGGGGCCATGTTTGTTGCGACCGTAACATAGTGGTTGGGGGAGTAAATATTTGTGGCAGTGGTAAATGTCATTTGTGGTAGTTGTAAATGTCAACAGGAGTAGTGGTAAATGTGATGTGATTTTTCCTAGCTCGCATTGTTTTTGTTCTGCAAGCACAAAGCGAGAAGCAAAGTAGTGTTTGTGAAGAAGAGGGCAAGGCTGGATTTCAGGTATTGGGAATGGTTTTTATTGTTTCATTGTTAGGTTCACCTCTTGCAAAGCTTGATATCTACTACGTTGGTTTTTTGCTTGCCTCTTAAAATGGTATATGTGTTGTTTTTTTATTGTTACTGGCTCTCAAATTTTTGTTTGTCATCATTATTAAGAGGAAACGAAGCGACAATCAAGCTAAAGACAAGGGAGTGTCCTGAGGTATGATGATTTTTTTTTTGCCTTGTTGCTTGGTTTATTTGTGTCATAGGTTGGTGTTAAGTAGTGTGTAAGGACCACCATAATTTAAACATTGTCAAAGTGCTTTACTACCCTACCACGAAGCAATTACGCTCCCCAAAAACCTTTCATGACACAAAAGATACCCAGCCCACCATGAGGGAGTCTAACAAGGTGAAACTAACAAGATTAATGAAATTTGTGCTAGCATATATATGTAAATACTAACAAATCATACACACCAAATGCACAAATCATAAATAAGACAATAGAAGCAACTCCTTTTCTTTTGTTACCATTTCATAGAATCTAATTCCATCTCAAACTCGTGGAAAATATAGCATGATTATATCATAAGCATGGAGTAACACAAATTCTTAAACATCCACACACACACACCAATATTAAAAATTGTTTGCGAGGTACAATCATGTAAGAGCATTATGAGCACAAATGCATTGTTAGATGTCTCCAAAGGAACTCAAGTCGTGCACGAAATGTCTATCCATGTGTTGCCATTTGATAATGAGATTCACAAATAGGCTCACCCACACGCCTATGTCTTATAATTTGACCAAAGACCATCATAAGTTTAAACACAAAATTCATAACAATTCTAAATAAATCTCATACAAAAATTCTCCCTATAAATCACAAACAATATGGAAATCCAGTGTAAATATCATAATATGTTATGTACCATATAAAGTTCTTTAAATTTTTCATTTGTCCTCCTAGACATCTCAAAGGGCACATACACTCTTTTACTTACTAAAATAAGAAAATTTCAAGCAACCTTTTCTCCTTCCACATTATATTAATGTTGGATTAGGTAAGGAAAGGTAAGTACGAGAGGGGAGGGGTGAATCAGTACTTTAAAAACATTTTTAAACTAATTAAACTTTCTTCCTTAAATATTTACTGAATCCATAGCTTTTGCATGCATCGTATAAAACATAAAATATAACTCATAACACATTCATTTTAGAAATCCTTGTTAGAGGATAGAAATTGGGGTGGGGATGACACCCACAAAACTTCACTACTACAGTAAAATGTTTTCTCGGTTAGAGCTACACTGTTAGATATTTCTAATAGCTTACCCTGTTAAGAGTCTTAAAACCTATTAAGTCTACCTTGTAAGAGGATTTTATAATTATTATCTAAGAACAATACCTAGTTAAAGGATTTACAATATAAGGTATGTTAGGATCTTCTCAATTAAGAGACTTTACAATTCTGATTACTCTTTAATTAGTAACATAAACTTGTATGTTAAACTTGCATCAATCATATGCATATTAGACTCTTTATGCTCATAAACTTATTACCTCATACTATGTACTACTCACAATATGAATTCAGTGCTTGGTAGATTCAATTATGAATCATAATCACTTTCTGCTCTTTACCGCTCTGTACTCGATGGCTTCTCTGCTCATCACCTTCTCTGCAATCTCTGATTCACACATGCAATCTCCCTTCGCTCAAGTATACTGATCTTCACACTCTGATCCATTTATATATAATTCTAGAAGTGGTGCTAGATGTTCTAGAATCATCTCTACAAGCAGTGCTAGCATTGGTTACTCCTCCAATGCATATATCATACTTTATTCTCATTGGCATATTTCACCTTGTAATCATGTGTAATAATTATGTTTTACATCTCTAATGCTCTGACATACAATCTCCTCGAGATTTGTAAACCATTTTTTGTTCGGTGTCCAAGTTCAGTGTGCTTAAAGATTCTCCTTGTGTCGCCCTACTATACTTGGTAATACATTTCCTCTATCTCGGCAACTATCTCATCTTCTCGGTTCGGTTGGCATTGTAACTTGGTATAACTTAGTGCTCAATGCCTAAATTTGCCTTTGCCTTTACCGAGATTACTTGTTCCCTTATTTTCTTTTACCAATTAGCTATTCCTACTTTACCGACTTGTCTTTCCTTTTTTTTTTACCGAATGACTTTCATAATCATTATGATTTCCTCATAACTAATGACAACAAAATAACTTCTAGGAGTATCAATTTTCCCATTTGGCATTAGTTTGGTATCTTTGTTAAAAACTTCGTAGTCATAAAAAAAATAAAAATAAAAATTGCCCTTGTCCATATATCCATATTCCTGGGTAAACTTATTACTTATTACTCCCCCTGAAGTATTACTTCCTAAATCATATCTATCCATACATATATATATCCTCCTCTTTATTCCTTTTGCATTTCATACATATTTCCCCTTTGACATATTTTCCCCCTTTTTTAACAAAAAAGCCAAAATAGTAACTTACTCTTTATCTAATTGAGGGATCTTGTCAAAAATGGATTTGTACTTGTCACGAGCATCCTTCAATGATGCCTTCCATGTATCCTTGAGTGTTTACAAGACTATGATTTTCTCACTTAAATCAACAATCAAACTTACCATGATGTCCATAGCACTAACATCTAGTGTGTTGACTAAGTCTTTGGCCTTATGTACATGTTTCTGCAATGATTCAATATGTGGAATCAAAAAAATTTGGAGTTATAGTAGATCCATTCTAATATGATTCTCCTCTTTTCTTAACTCATATTACACTCTCATCAAGTGCTTCAACCTTTCATAATATTCCTTTATAGAATTAGGCTCGGTGGAAACTTTTTATAACTGATCAATGAGCTCCTTTTCCACATCATCATCTTTCTCTTTAATATCCTTAGTGAAATTTGAAATTAAACAAATTTGTTGAAATAATGAAAGAATTGTTTGTAGCTCATTTTCCAATTCTTGAACTAACTCAGAAAGAGTTACCTTATCTAATGCAACTGATTGATAGAGTTCTTCAATCAAATTAGTTTCCATTTTCTTCTTGTGTATTTTCATCATGTACTCAGTAGTATCAGTACCAAGCTAGTTTATTTGATTCACCAGTTCTCTTAACCGATTATAAATGTCTCCTTTTTCATTTATATTTTCCTCTGGTACAATCTCAATTAATATATCTTTTACTTGGTCTAAAACATCTGTTTTCAGCTTCTTTGTTATCAACTTGTCCTATGCAAATTTCCTCTTCAATAGATCTCCAAACTCTGAGAGTTCCTTTGGACTCATGGTTGAGATATCAACCTTGGGAATAAAAATAGGTTGGCTAACATCAACCTCTTTTTCATGCTTTCTCTTTTTGGTTTTCCCTTCACTAAAGATGCCTTCTTTGCGTCAGATTATGCACTAGTTGTAACCTCAATTTTCTCTTCTTTTTCTTTCTTTTTCTTTTCGTGTGTCTTCTCTTCCTTCTTATCATGTTTCTCTTCTTTCTTCTCTTCATCTATGGCCTTTACTTGTTCTTTTTCTAGCTCCTTCCGTTATTCTACAATTTCAGTGGGAGTTAACAACTCTTGTTTCTGACCTTGTGTTGACTTGGTCTCTTTGGTTTCCTCAATCTCCTTTGTTGCAATCTCTTGTCCTGGCTCAGTGGGGGCATCAACATCAATTGGTACATCTTTTGTCACCTCTGAGATTACTTTTTCAATCTCAAGAAAACTCAATACTTACTCAATAATAGGATCTTCTACCATCAGCCTTGCCTTAGCAGAATCATCAATGTCCATTTCCTATGTTTCTATGGCCTCGGTTGCCGTGATTTCTTCATCATCTTTTATTGTTTCATCAAGGTCTTGGTCAGTTATATCCTCAATTATAACTTCTTCTTTATTTGTTGTCAAGTCAATTGTATCTGACTTTCCTGCTTGGTCTTTGACCTCTTTAGCAGTTGATTGATCAATAAAGAAGATTTTTCTCCAAAGATTGAATTAGTGTTATTCTACACTTCTTCTAGCTTACCGACCATGATGCTCAATGCTCTACTTTTTACTCAAAATATTTTTGAATATTTTAGCAGTGTGTCTTTGATTCCTTTCTTTGTTAGGTCTGGGACTATGATAGCTAGGGACCTCTCTCTCATTTCCTTCTCGACTGCTAGAGCATACTTCCATCTACCATCAATTTTTTGATAACATTCACCTTCAATATTTGGTGCCACTTCAAGAGTTGTTGTTCTGAACTTGTGCAAAGTAGATATGACAACCTCTTCAATTTTATTTTTCTCTTAATCATTCCTCTTTTTCATACTTTAGTTGTTTCAATATCGAACCACCTCCATATTTTTCAAGTTTCTTGAGTAATGCATCAAGACTTTTTACTTTAGGTACTTGACTTTGTACAACCTTAAATTGAGAAATGTCCTCAGACTTAGTGTCACTCTCTTATTGCAACTTTAATTTCCTTGTAGGCCTTTTGGTAGCCTTATTCTCTCTAATGTAAGTTTTTGTCTTTATCAGTTTTGCCTTTGCTTTCTTCTTTTCTCTTTGTGTAGAGGAAGACCTTGTTGATGGTCTAACACCGATTGGACTGGGGGTCTCTTTCTTTACTCTTGTCTTCTTCCCCTTAACCTATGAAGGTTCAACAACAAAGAGGGGGGGTGAATCAGTTGTTCTTAGGTCCTGATGTATAAAACAAACTTAAAAACTTTTCCTTTAAATTAGATCCAATAACCAAAACAAACTCGGTCATCACTGATTCAATAATAGAAACATACAACAATGTAGTCCACTACCCAGCTGTAACTTAACTTGTAAAATACAGAAATGTTCAAACCAAAACATTCACATAAGTATTAACACCAGGATTTATAGCGGAAACCTAATTTGCGAAAAACCACTTTGTAACATGCTACTATTATTTTCACTCTTCTGAAGTGAGCTCGGTAAAAAGCCAACCCTATCAAAGGTTACAATACATACTGTCAAGTGTGACCCGGTTAAAGGATTTCAATCACCCATGCACTTGCATATCCAAATGCTCAGGTACCCTTTATACTTTCCTCAATTAGGTTAACTCATCTTATGTCGCTCAATCTCATTCGTAGATCTTAGGGTTAGGTCAGATTCATTGAATCTACTTGCTTCATGTTCTTCGGTTCCTTTTCTAGAATCATCTCAAATCTCTTAAAGATTTACAATAAAATGTTTTACAGTGCATTTAATGCTTTCAAACAATCAATAAATAAAGTCAACATGTTTTACATAATCCAAGAATTCAACAATGTCGACTCCAAAATTAAATTCTCTTCAAATATAAAATTGTTGATGCTCGGTCAATATTGTGATCAACTACTTGGTCTTCATGTAGAAAGCTCAGTCATTACTAAAAATATTTACTCGGCTTACACTGTCTTCCTCGGTAATTAACTGTTGTTCGGTCGACACTATAATTTTGCTCAGCATACATTGACTCAATCGACACTAACATTACTTGGCTTAAACATGATTTTTCCATTCTTTGCTTGGTCAAGCCTACCAATTTAGTCTTCAGTCTTACTAGTATAAACAATACATTGTCTCATCATTGTGCAACATAGTCAAGTACACTTTGTAGTATCAAGATAACTCAACCTTTCCTTAGGTGCTATTGTTGCCAACCTTGCCTAGCCCCTTAGCAACACTCAAATAGATATAGTACTTTCCTAAGTAGCAACAATCTTACCAGTTAAGGTTTGACATCAATGACAATACAACAATTGTTTCAATTGTAGTTTCCAATAATCTCCCTCTTTGGCATTAATGACAACACCATATGATATCACCTAAATAACACATGGATTACCAACCAATCCAAAAACTTATCTATCCATCAGAGAATTATTTATAATATCTTTAGCTTCATTCTAATTCATAATCCTATAAGCCTCACTTCTGTGACCGTCAGAAGTATTCAAATCTCCCTCTATCCTGATCCTTCATTTCAGTTCATCATCCTTAGCTTTATTCTCATGTGTTATCATATCAGTTCATCTCCCTCTTTGACAAAAATGTCAAAGCAACAACTAAAACATACATCCATCAGATGTAGATAATATTTGTGCAACTCAGTGTTTCTCCCTCTGTCATCTTGCTTATGATTGATTCCTTGTCTTTGCTTCTTTTCACAACTCTAGGCCAGCCCTAAAGTGTGACAATATTCTGCATCAATTTGTCAAATATTCTGCTCTAGCACATTTGATGCAGTGCTCCTAGCTTGTCTAGGCAACCTCAATTAGGGGAAGGACCCCTAATTGACTTCTCAAATACTCATGAGCTTATCTGGTTAAAGCTTTACTGAATATGTCTGCTAATTGTTCTTTTGTATTCACATATTCCATTCAGACTTATTTATCTTGTACTAATTCTCTCAAGTAGTGATACTTGATTGCAATGTGCTTGGTCTTAGTGTGCATCACTAGATTCTTAGAAATATTGATAGCACTTGCGTTGTCACAAAAAATAACAACAGGTTTAGTAATTTCTTCTTTCATGCCTATCAACAATTGTTTTATCCATACCAAATTTGAACAATTTACTGTAGCAGCAACATACTCGGCCTTGGTAGTAGATTGGGAAATGCAATTTTGTTTCTTGCTTGTCCAGGAGACTAATCTCTGTCCAAGAAAGAAAGCTCCACCACTAGTACTCTTTATGTCATCTACATTTCCTACCCAATTAGCATATGTATAAACTCTGAGTTCAAAATTTTCCTCCTTCTTATAATATAGACCATAGTCAGCAGTTCCTTTCAAGTATCTCATAATTCTTTTTACAACCATTATGTGTGTTTTCTTAGGATTGGCAGAGAATCTTGCCACAATCCCAATAACTAGTGCAATATCTGGTCTACTATGTACATCATACTACAATTTTCCAATCATGGATCTGTACAAAGTCTGATTCACTTTTGCAACTTCATCATTCTTAGATAAATTTTGTCCAGTAACCATAGGAGTTCCCATTGGTTTAGCATCTTCCATCCCAAAAAATTTCAGTATTTCATTAACATACTTAGACTATGTAATGAAAATTTCATTCTTCCTCTGATATACTTGTAAACCAACAAAGAATTTGATCTCACCAAGCATACTCATTTCAAATTCAATTTGCATTTCATTTGAAAATATTTTACACAATGCATCTTGTCCACCAAAAATAATGTCATCCACAAAATTTTTTGCTAACAAGATATCTTTACCTTCTTCATCCTTCATGTATATATTGCTTGTGTCATTTGTTCTTGAAAATTCAATCTGTATCAAGTAGTTGTGCAACCTCTCATACCATGCTCTGGGAGCTTGCTTCAATCCATATAGTGCTTTTTTTAGTTTGCACACCATGTGTCTTATGTTTGGATCAATAAAACCTTCTAGCTATTCTATGTAAACTTCTTCTTCTAGTATACCATTCAAAAATGCAGACTTGACATCCATTTGATATACCTTGAAATCTTTATAAACAGCATATGCAAGCAGAGTTCTTACTCCTTCCAATCTAGCTACAGGGGCAAATGTCTCCCCATAATCTATTCCTTCTTGTGTGTAGCCTTTGCATACCAGCCTAGCTTTGTTCCTAGTGATTTCACCATTTTCATTCATCTTATTCTGAAACACCCACTTTGTTCTTATAACATTTTTTTTTCAGGTCTCGGCACTAGAGTCCAAGTATCATTCTTCTTAATCTAGTCAATCTCTTCATTAATTTCTTGTATCTAGTCTTCATTCTCTAATGCCTCTCTAGTTGACTTGGGTTTAAATTCACACAGTAGGCATGTTGGATCCTTAGTCTTACTTCTTGTCTAAATTCTAGTATTTTTGTCTCCAATTATCTATTCAGGCTTGTGATGCCTTCTTACATATTTTTCCAAAATAGGTTCAGCTCCTCTCTCCTCTATTTCATCATGTTCCTCAAGAAGATTGTCAGATTCAACTTCTGAATGCTTGACAACCTCTTATTGATACTCAGCAGCATTTTCTTGTAGCTTGGCATGTTCTTGTTCTCTTTTGGCACTATTTTCCTAATGCTTGGTAGCATTTTTCTGTTGCTTAGCATTACTTACCCAAGACTCGGCATCAGGTGCAAGTCTGTTACTTGCCTCTTCTTCTTCCTCAATGTACACAAAAGATCTATAACCTTCTGGTTCTCTTTTGCTATCGGCTTCATTTCTTTCTACATACTCATCAATTTTGACATTCACACTTTCCACAATTTTGTTAGTGTTAGAGTTCAAACACTTATAAGCTTTACTTTTTGTGGAATACCCTACGAATATGCCTTCATCACTTTTAGCATCAAACTTTCCATTCCTAGTGTCTTTTAATATATAGCACTTACTTCCAAAGATTCCAAAGTATTTAACACTCGATGCATGCCCATGCCATAATTCATAGGGTGTCAGATTTGTACCTTTCTTGATCTGTACCCAGTTAAGAGTGTAGACAGCAGTGCTTATAGCTTCTTTCTAGTATTTTTGTGCCACATTCTTTTCGATCAACAATGTCCTTGCACAATCCAAGATATATATGTTTCTCCTTTCTACTATACCATTCTGTGGAGGTGTTCTAGGTGCAGACATCTATCTTTTAATTCCTTTATCATTTCAAAACAAATTAAATTCATTTGATGTAAATTCTCCACCTCAGTCAAATCTAAGACATTTCAGGTTCCTACCTATCTCCTTCTCAACCTTAGCCAAATACCACTTAAAATTTTGAAAAGCTTCAAATTTTTCTTTTATAAACATCACACGCATCATCCTAGTATGATCATCCACAAATAAGATAAAGTATCTAGCACCACTGTAACTTTGTACACCTATAGGTCCACAAAGGTTAGTATGAACCAAATCTAAAATGTTTTCAGAAGTAAAGGATTTGCTCTTAAAACTTGACTTTGTCATTTTTCCTAACTGGGATTCCTTGCACATCACATTCTTAGGTTTCTTCAATCTAGGTAGACCTCTTACTTTTTTCTTCTTACTTATCTCTACTAGATTGTCAAAGTTAACATGACAACCTTTTATGCCATAACTAAATATCATCAAGTTGTTCAATTAAACATGTTTCTTCAGATAGGTCAAGATAAAACAAATTACCTCTAGTCTGATCTCTACTTCCAATTAGTTCTCTAATAGCATTGAATATTTTAGCTCGCTTGTGATGAAATTCCACTTGGTAACCAATTTTGTTAAGTTGAGCAACACTTAACAAATTATAATTAAGACCTTCAACCCAATATGCATTTTTACAAGATATCTTATCAGTCAGTTTAATCAAACCTTTTCCTCTAACAAGACATGGTGCATCATTACCAAATTTAACACTTTTACCTCTATAATGATGTAAGGTCTCAAACTTATTTTTGTCACCAGTCATGTCATGTGAACAACCATTGTCAATAATCCATTTATCATTCTTGTTCACATAGGATATCAAAGCAGTTTTCTCATCCTCATCAGATTCATCTTTCATTGCGACATAGACTACCTCAATTTCAAAATCATCACTATCAGTGTCAGTTTCCTTTTCAACAATGTAACAAGATTTCTTACATTTTTCTTTGTAGTCTTTGTTCCATTAGTAGCTTCTATCATCTCTTCTGTCTTTGTGTTTTCTTTTTCTTTCATCATCTTTATCCTTCCTGTCAGGACATCTAGTAGCTATATGACCAACTTTATTACATGCAAAACATATAATAGGGAGTTTACCTTTGTACTTTCCTTTTCCCCTTCTCAGTCTTCTAGCCATAAGAGCTTCTAGATCTTCTAGTTCTTCATCAGAAATGTCACTGTCACTTTCACTTTCACTTTCACTTTCACTTACACTGATGCATCTTTCTTTTTCTTTCTTTGGCTTGTTCAGAACTAGTTGTGACTTGAAAGCAGATTCAACATTACCAATTCTTCCAACAGTGAAATTATCATAGTTAGAGAGTTCAAAAGCAGTCAAATTACCAACCAAACTTTCCAAAGTAAGCACATTAGCAGAGTTGCATCTAGATTCCTAAATAGCTGAGATCTTAATAGCATATATAAGACGCAGGGTTCTTAGTACTTTCCCAATTATAGTTTCATCATCAATAGCCCCATTTGCTCCTCTAATAGCATTCACAACTTCTTTTATTCTACCATAATATTGTGCAATGTTTTCACCTTCTTGCATTTTCATTTCATCAAACTTACCTCTAAGACTCTCGACCTTTACTTTCAGCACATTTAAGTCACCACCATAGATCCTTGCAAGAGTGTCCCACGTATCTTTAGCAGTTGTGCAATCCTTAATGTCCTCAAATTCTAGATAGCTTAGGGCAGATGCAATTTCCAGCATTACCTGATTATGTTCTTGCTTAGCTCTCATTTCTTCGGCAGTCAAAGGTGCGACAAGTGAGACATAGCTATTCTCAATGTAGTACTTCGCAGAGTCACCAATATTGGCCAGATGTAGTTTCATCAAGCTTTGCCATGCAGGGAAGTTTTCCTTGTTTAGCTTCGGTACCTCCTTCTTATACATCCTGATCATTTGCTTCAAGCCCCTTTAAACTTGATTTCTGTCAACACTAATAATAAGCAACAAAGCTCTAATACCAATTGTTAATATGATTTAGAACAATAGAGCGGGGGATTAATTAGTTGTTCTCAGGTCCTAATGTATAAAACAAACTTAAAAACTTTTTCTTTAAATTAGATCCAATAACTAAAACAAACTCAGTCATCACGGATTCAATAATAGAAACATACAACAATGTAGTTCATTACCCAGCTGTAACTTAACTTGTAAAACACAGAAATGTTCAAACCAAAACATTCACACAAGTATTAACACCAGGATTTATAGTAGAAATCCAATTTGGGAAAAACCACTTTGTAACATGCTACTATTATTTTCACTCTTTTGAAGTGAGCTCGGTAAAAAGCCAACCCTGTCAAAGGTTACAATACACATTGTCAGGTGTGACCCGGTTAAAGGATTTCAATCACCCTGTTAAAAGTGAGCCTAGTCATAGGACTTACATACACTCCATTAGAATGCAACCTTGTTCAAAGGATTTAACATATGACTATTAGGTCAACCTTTGTTAAAAGGATTTTGACTGTTACAATGGTTAGAAAGTAGTAGCAATATTTATTTGAAAAATATACAACTCACTTTGCAAGTATCAGATCTGATTCTGTACACTAATGCTGGTTTACTAACTTTAAAACTTTTCCATCTCCATCTCTGATCTGCTCGGAACTTTTCTTCAAGCAACCACCACAATTCTCCTTCAGCCTTTTATGCTTATTCAGTCAATAAAACTTTATTGATCTTCCAGCATTCTCTATTCATCCATGCATTTGCATATCCAAATGCTTAGGTACCCTTTATACTGTCCTCAATTAGGTTAACTCATCTTATGCCGCTCAATCTCATTCGTAGATCTTAGGGTTAGGTCAGATTCATTGAATCTACCCGCTTCATGTTCTTCGGCTCCTTGTCTAGAATCATCTCAAATCTCTTAAAGATTTACAATTACAAATTTTACAGTGCATTTAATGCTTTCAAACAATCAATAAATAAAGTCAACATGTTTTACATAATCCAAGAATTCAACAATGTTGGCTCCAAAATTAAATTTTCTTCAAATATAAAATTGTTGATGCTCGGTCAATACTGTGATCAACTACTCGGTCTTCATGTAGAAAGCTCAGTCATTACTAAAAATATTTACTCGGCTTACACTATCTTCCTCGACAATTAACTGTTGTTCGATCGACACTATAATTTTGCTTGACATACATTGACTTGGTCGACACTAACATTACTAAGCTTAAACATGATTTTTCCATTCTTTGCTCGGTCAAGCCTACCAGCTTAGTCTTCAATCTTACTAGTATAAACAATACGTTGTCTCATCATTGTGCAACATAGTCAAGTACACTTTGTAGTATCAAGATAACTCAACCTTTCCTTAGGTGCTATTATTACCAACCTTGCCTATCCCCTTAGCAACACTCAAATAGATATAGTACTTTCCTAAGTAGCAACAATCTTACCAGTTAAGGTTTGACATTAATGACAATACAACAATTGTTTCAATTGCAGTTTCTAACAATATCAACCTTGGGAATAAAAATAGGTTGGCTAACATCAACTTCTTTTTCATGCTTTCTCTTTTTGGTTTTTCCCTTCACTAAAGATGCCTTCTTTGTGTCAGATTGTGCACTAGTTGTAACCTCAATTTTCTCTTCTTTTTCTTTCTTTTTCTCTTCATGTTTCTTCTCTTCCTTCTTATCATGTTTCTCTTCTTTCTTCTCTTCATCTGTGGCCTTTACTTGTTCTTTTTCTATCTCCTTCTGTTATTCTACAATTTCGGTGGGAGTTAACAATTCTTGATTCTGACCTTGTGTTGACTTGGTCTCTTTGGTTTCCTTGATCTCCTTTGTTACAATCTCTTGTGCTGGCTTAGTGGGACATCAACATCAATTGGTACATCTTTTGTCACCTCTAAGATTACTTTATAAATCTCAAGAAAACTCAATACCTACTCAATAATAGGATCTTCTACCATCAGCCTTGCCTTAGCAGAATCATCAATGTCCATTTCCTATGTTTCTATGCCTCGATTGCCATGATTTCTTCATCATCTTTTATTGTTTCATAAAGGTCTAGGTCAATTATATCCTCAATTATAGCTTCTTCTTTATTTGTTGTCAAGTCAATTGTATTTGACTTTCCTGCTTGATCTTTGACCTCTTTAGTAGTCGGTTGATCAATAAAGATGATTTTTCTCCAAAGATTGAATCAGTGTTATTCTACACTTCTTCTAGCTTATCGACCATGATGCTCAATGCTCTACTTTTTACTCAAAATATTTTTGAATATTTTAGTAGTGTGTCTTTGATTCCTTTCTTTGCTAGGTCTAGGACTATAATAGCTAGGGACCTCTCTCTCATTTCCTTCTTGATTGCTAGAGCATACTTCCATCTACCATCAATTTTTTGATAATGTTCACCTTCAATATTTGGTGCCACTTCAAGAGGTGTTGTTCTGAACTTGTGTAAAGTAGATATGACAACCTCTTCAATTTTATTTTTCTCTTAATCATTCCTCTTTTTCATACTTTAGTTGTTTCAATACCGAACCACCTCCATATTTTTCAAGTTTCTTGAGTAATGCATCAAGACTTTTTACTTTAGGTACTTGACTTTGTACAAACTTAAATTGAGAAATGTCCTCAGACTTAGTATCACTCTCTTATTGCAACTTTAATTTCCTTGTAGGCCTTCTGGTAGCCTTATTCTCTCTAATGTAAGTTTTTGTCTTTACTGGTTCTGCCTTTGCTTTCTTCTTTTCTCTTTGTGTAGAGGAAGACTTTGTTGATGGTCTAACATTGATTGGACTAGAGGTCTCATTCTTTACTCTTGTCTTCTTCCCCTTAACCTCTGAAGGTTCAACAACTTCTTCTTCAATAGAAACTCCTAGATTCTCAGATAAAGTATTGATCATTCTAAGAGTTTCTCTAATAGCCTTAGGTATCAAGATACCTATTCTGATTTTCTCTTTAACTTCTTTAAAAGTACCATACTGATTTGCACTTCTATCAAATAGTTTATCTAACAATCCTTTAATCTATATTGATGCAACATCAATATCCAAATCATATCCCATAGGTGGCATCCACATGATTCTAGGCTCCACAACTCTTATTATGCACTTATTGGTGTCAACTTCAAAACACAACTCATCCTTATACTTTTCCACAAGCTGGGGTGGAATTCTAAATCTCTTATGCATCTTACTTTGAAATTTACCAAAATATTCATTCATGAATACATCAAAATTATCTCCTATGCTTTGAATATAATCATTAATCTGCTAAACAATCAGTTTATCTACTTTCTAGACTACTTCACCAACTGTAGGAAAGAAATTATGAAAATAGAAGAAAATACATACCAAAAATGGTCTAAACTTCAAAGTATTGGACTTTGCTTTCCTTAAAGTATTCATATTATCCTTTAGTTGCTTCATCAATATCTCACACAAGTCTATCTTCATATCCTTTTTAACAATCTTGTATTCAATATCAACAGCTCCACATGGTACACTATCTACCAAAGATGATTGAAAGATTATGTACATGATATGATATTACTTGCAAATCTCAACTTAGGGTCATCAATAGTAGATAACTTCAATCCTCTTACATCTCATTTCACTTGTGTGAGCTCACAAATCTTATTCTTGTCGGTTTGTTTATATGCCCTTGGTCTATCACTAACCAAAAATCTTGTGTCTATGTGCAAAACATACTTGGTGATCTTTACTGGTCCATCGAGCCACATGAACTGATCATGTGCTAGGCTAAGTACCATCATCATCCATTCGTGCTTAAATATTATAAGTGCATTCATAACATGGATCAAACCCTTGGTTTCTAAATGTGTGTGGTCATTTTTCAATTTTCCATTCACACACAGATTCATGTATGATGTGCCAATTTATGCTTGTCATATATCTTCAATTTTACAATGAATGAAGGCATGAACATCTTCAATCAGTATAACCCTTGGTGGGATCGATGACAGGGCTCCAAACTTATCAGTTTCTACAGCAACGGAAGGAGGAAGCTTGTACTTAGGATTGACAGGGTCAATCTTCTTAATGATGACTGGTTTTTAAACTTTTGGTGCCATATTGATCTTAGATTTATAATCTTTAAATAGATAGTGTTTCACTAAAGTAGCAATTAGAATTTGTGAACTCATCTTGGTAAACTCAATAAATACATTGAATGTTCTTTAATGTTGTTTGGATCGAATGATTGCTTGAATTCACTCGATGATATCTTCTATGTCAAATACTTCAAATGCTCATGAAAGTGTAAGGTAAAAATGAAATAGAATGACTTCTATTTATAGTTTTTCTAGGTTAGGGCTTCCAATAGCTATAAAATTTGTATTAAATAATTCTTACCTACTTTATTTCACCGATAACCGAAATACACTTTTCTTCACTGAATGGAACAAAATAGCTCATACAATTTACCAACCAACATATGAAATATTAGCTTCACAACTTATATCCAAATGCATCTTAGTATATGCTAATATGGATATTTGTACTAATTCTAGGAACTGATTTAAGATAGTATTTAGGTTATAATCTTCTATACATACCTTTGACCGATTAAGTGAATATAGGTGCAACCAATCCAGTGGATGTGGTGTCATCAGTTGTTCCAAGTTCCATTCCATCATCTTGATATTTCCTTCTCCAATTCCTATTCATTTGATCTCTTATTTCATCAATATTAACTTGAGTCTCTTCACTCATTTGTTCCTTAGTTGGGGATTTACCTCGATACTTATAGTCTTTGGTTAGGTGATTGACCTTGTGATAGTAGAAACAAGCCATTCTATAGTTTCTCCATGATATTTTATTGTTCATGCCATGCAACCTAAAGCAATTTGCAGCAATGTGACCAAATCTTCTACATGTAATACAAGTGATTCTTGTATTATAGTCTTATGGTATAGTTGGTCCTTGTCTATTATTTGCAACATTCTGTTGATTAAGGACCCATTTCGCATTCCTTCTTTGTGACTTGCATTCTTCAAATTTATGACCATATCTCTTTCAATTGTTACAATAACCTACAAACCTTGGCTTCCTTGGATTATTAGTGACTCTTTCTCTACATTTAAATGCCTTATGGCCATACTTATTGCATTTTTAACCATGACCATTAAACTTAGGTGTACTTGGTGGATTACCTCTTTTGCTTCTACATACATTTGTTGTGTGTCCTAGTTTCCCACAATGATAACATGAAGGCTTCTTTGTCTTCAATGAAGTAGCAACATTAACTCGGTTGGATGCTTGATTGGAGGACTCACTCTTCTTGGTAGTGTTATTTGTATTGTATCCAAGTCTAGTAGTATCTCTTGGTTGTCTCTGATTTCTTAATTGTTCATCTAATATCTTTAGTGCTTCTTCATTTATTTTAAAGACTTCATTAACATATTTCTTAGATTTCAGATAATTCTTTAGATGTTCATTCTCAAATCTCAGTTCAACAATCTCTCCAACTTTCCTTGCAACATCATGATTTGTGATGAGTCAAGTTTACAGGGTGTTTTGTTTATGATTTTCTAAGTACAGACTTGAATATCTTATAGTTTTTCATAAACATGATATAGTATTTTATGTTTATAAGTTTTAACTATATGTATATTTGATACTTATGGGACTTAAAGACAATACTGAATATATATCTAGATTAATGAATGTCATGGTAAATCTAGTATATTTCTTCTCTAGCTTTAATGGGTAGACCTCCTGCAATTGTGTGACAAGGCTACATTAAAATAGGGAAAACTTATTATGATCTATGCCTTGGATTCATGTTTTGGATTTTGTTGTGTTAACCTTTTGTAGGAAGAATAAGTCAAGCAAGGAGTGCAAACTGAAGGATGAGCAAGTCTTTCAAGACGGGTGACTGTTTTAGAGTTCATTATGACTCCACTCCTTCCATCACTTTGCAGTTGCTGATTTAGTCCAAGACGATCTAGTTGTCGAGTGTTCCTATATTTCTAAAGCATTGAATGTGGCTTATCTTCTTGCATAAATGATGTTGTCACTCTTGAAACTAAAAGTTGTTATTATATGTAATGGAAGACCTAGTTTGTAGGCATTTTGTTTTTCCTAGTTTCCTTTAAATAAGCTGGAACTTATGTTTCCAAGCTAGTTAGATGTTTTGAGAAATTCATGTTGTAATTGAGCAATAGAGTAAATCATTTTGATATTCTACATTGTATCCATGTTTTATTGAATGAATATATGACAGTTCTTCGTTTCAATCTCTGAGTTATAATTCATTCATACTTCTGTGGGGGCCCACACGAGAGATGAATTCCTCGTTCATGCTTAAGTAGAATTCATTTCAGTTTAGTTCAGTTAAGTTTCCTTCAAGTTATTAAGTACTGTTGTTCCTATAGCCACTGGTAGCAAAACCATTGACTATATCCTGCAACATAGGTTTACTTCCAAAGCATTACTTATTTACTATTATGTTTTTCCTTCAAGATGAGGATTAATTTGTAAGTTCAATTTCTAGTATAAATTTCCTGTAGCAACTGCTTTACCTTAGTAGTGATAACTATTGAGAAGAACTAAAGCATAAACTTTGCAGTCACTGTCTCAAGTTCATGTTCCCGGATTAATACATTAAATGAGTCTAGCATGATGTTCTAAGTATAAACATGATGAGTTTCAGCAATGAATCATTGTTTAAGGGTGTCCAATCCTTGTGTTACTAGGATATTATTCTAACCAGCCATTTTTAGCGCCACTGCCAGGGATGGTGTCAATTTAGTTCAACCTAGAAGTCATTAAGTTAGTTTGCATTTTTCTTAATTTTGCATGCATAGGCGTAGGGATCGTCTTGGGAGATTCCTACCTAATCTTAACCTGGCAAAACCATTTGAGGTTCTCAATCTAGCACTTGAGGAAACCCAATTAGAAATCCTACAAGAAGAAGAACTATTTGAGAACGTGTTTGTTGATGCCTATAACCAATTGCCTTCACCACTATCATCTGAAGAATCCCTCCATCTAAATGCTCTTTTTGCTACCCCAGAATATCTAGACAACATAATGGCTCGCCCTACCTTCCATTTTCCTATTCCTACTCATCAAGGTCACCAGAATCTAAAGAATATTCCTACAACTGCGCTTCCTAAATTCTATGGACTCATCATAGAAGACCCAGAGACTTTCCTCTTTGAGTTTAATGTCCTTTGCTGAAGCTATGACTACACCTCTGACGGCCATAAGCTTAAGTTGTTTTCTTCCACCTTAAAAGAGGCTGCTCTCAGATGGTTTATGAGTTTGGGTGCTAATGTTGTAGCCAACTGGAGTGCAATGTGTACTCTATTTCTTGAGAAGTACAAAGATTATTGCAGAGGAGGAGACTTAAAAGGAGATGACATCTTCAAGATGTCACAGAAGGAAGATGAAACCCTGGAAAACTATGTCTCTGGGTTCATGTTCAACCTGCAGCATAACACACAACATGAGCTAAATGAAGAATCTCAAAAGAATCTATTTTTTAGAGGTGTGAACGATGGAAGCATAGAAGCCCTTGACCTCATGGTAGGAGGAGACATTACACAGAAGAATTGGGATGCAATAAAGAATATATGTCTTAACTATTATAGAGCTACTGTCAAGAAAGGAAGAGGATTGAGAGCCCTGCCTCACAAGTCTAATGGCGGAGGTGTGTCCAAAATGGAGTTATCCAATCTGTTGTCAGACTTCAAGCAAGACATCATTAACAATGTTGCTACTCAGTTGGATACAATGCAAGCAAGGAGAAAGAAAGATGAATCTGATGCAATGTTGGTAGAATATTGTCCACTTTGTCGAGAGAAGAAAAAGAATTACCGGTGCAAGTCTGTTGCAAGCCTAGAGTCTCAACCTATGCCTACCAAGTTTAATGTCATTGATGAGAATGGAGAGGTCCTCTACGTTGCCCAATGAAGGCCACAGACTCTAAGACCAGGTATTCCCCAAGATCCTCTTCAAAATTTTAATAATAATAATGCATGGCAAAACCAACAACATAGTGGATTTAGTGGATATACTAGTTGGCATCAGCCCCAACAAGGTTGGCAAAAACCTCAGTAGGGCTGGCAACAACATCAAAAAGGTTGGCAACAACCTCAGCAGGGTTGGCAGCAACCTCAGCAGGGTTGGTCACAACCTCAGCAATCATGGCAATAGCCCCAACAGGGGTGGCAACAACCACACAATTGGTCTAACCAATCAAGCCAGCAAGCTTTGATGCCACCACCTCAACAACAAGCTTTGATGCCTCCTCCTGCAACCAATACTACTTCCCCTAAATAGACTTAACTCCCTGCTTGGCCTACTCCTAATCCCAATAATGCTAAGCCAACAACACAACAACAGAGCTATGCAATTTCCTTGAATAACATCCATTTAAGATCTGGCACAACTCTTCCTCCTCCACAGTAGCCTATTATTATTGAAGTTGAGGATACTTCAACATAGCCAACTGAGATACCAATCTGACCTACTGCTCCTGCTACTCCTGCAGTACAAGAACCCCCATTTCCTCATAGGTTAGAGGAACAAGTTAAGCTGGTGGAAAATCAGGCAGTATTGGATTTGCTTATCCAACTAAAGAAAATGACAGTAAAGATTCCTTTGTTAGATGCCATACAAGAAGTACCTACATATACCAAAGTCATCAAGGAAGCTTGCATAAAGTAGCCTAGAAGAAAGAGAAAGGATCCTAAAACCATTCATGTCCCAGGTCAGTTATCTGATCTCATGTTGGAGGAATTAACAATTCCAAAGTATTCTGATCCTGGTAGTCCTGTGGTAACAATCACTATTCAAGGAGTTCAAGTCCACAATGCCCTAGTTGACTTAGGTGCTTCCATAAATGTCATGACCAAGGAAGTAATGTCTTAGTTAGATATCATCGGTCTTAGGGAAACACCCACCATTCTTCAACTTGCTGACAGTTCCACCATTACACCTGATGGGATGATAGAAGATGTTATAGTCACCTTGAATTCTTGGGAATATCCGGTTGACTTTGTTGTCCTTTCCCCAAAGGCTAACATGGGAGGATATCCAATAATTCTAGGTAGGCCTTGGCTGGCTACTATCGATGCCTTTATAGCTTGTTGGTCTGGAAAAATGACTATATCCAATGGAGTCAACACTAAAAATCTAACTCTGTATTCTCCAGCTCAACCTCTGTTGCAAGATGATCAAATCATCTAGCCAGAATTGGATGATACTGAACCTGAGGATAATTCCATTCGTCAATTAATGATGATATCCAGGGAACCTTTTATAGCTTCTAGGGGAGAAGATGAGATCATTTCCTCCATTATTCTGAATGAATATGGAGTGGAACCCCAAGTCTGTTCCCAAGATAACTATGTTCTTGACACTTTGTTACCACCTATTGATGCTCTGCAGTATTCAGAAACTTCAAAATTTCTTCACACATTATTGCTTGATGAAATGGAGTCTTTCCCAATTGCTCAACTGTCCATGGCAGAAAAGGTCACCAAGATAGAGGTAAGCTCAGGAAGGGAATTAAATGTAAGCAGTGCTTTGACTTCCTCTCAACGATCAGATGTCCTACAGCTTCTAAAAGAAAACCAATCAACCTTTTCTTGGGATTATACTGACATGAAAGGCCTCGACCCTAAGCTCTGCACTCACAAAATTTATATCAGCTCTGAATTCAAACCTGTTCGCCAACCTCAGTGCCAGGTAAATCCAGCCCTTAGGCATATAGTCAAGAATGAGTTGTAGAAGTTGTTAAATGCTGGCTTCATCTATCCTATTTCAGATAGTCAGTGGGTCTCCCCTCTTGTTATAGTACCTAAGAAAGGAGGGAAGTGGAGAGTTTGTGTCGACTATAGGGAGCTCAACACTGCCACTAAAAAGGACCACTTTCCCTTACCATTCATAGATCAAGTCCTTGATAACCTTGCTAGAAAGAAATACTTCTCCTTTCTAGATGGATTCAGTGGTTATAATCAGATTCAAATAGCACCTGAAGACCAAGAGAAAACAAAATTCACTTGCCCATGGGGCACATTTGCCTATTCAGTACTGCCTTTTGGGTTGTGTAATGCCCTTGCTACCTTCTAGTGAGCTGTGATCAATATATTCTCAGATATCTCTATTGATTGCATGGAGATTTACATGGACAATTTTACAACATATGGGAATACCTTTGAAGAGGCTAAAGAAAACTTGGAAAAAGTTCTTATAAGGTGTCGTGAGTACAACCTCTCTCTCAATAGTGAAAAGTGCTTCATGATGATGGAAGAAAGGGTTGTCTTAGGACATTTCATATCTTCCAAAGGTATACAAGTGGACCCTGCTAAGATTGAGGTGATTAGTACATTACCTACTCCAGCCAAACAAAAGGATGTGCATAGTTTCCTTGGACATGCCAGATATTACAAAAGGTTTATAAAAGATTTCAGTCAGCTTGCTGCACCATTGTATAACTTGCTTAAAAAGGATGCTGAGTTTGCTGGGGATTCTGAGTGTGAGAAATCTTTCCTGTAGCTGAAAGAAGTACTCTCTACATCACCGGTTTTGAGAGGACCTAACTAGGGCTTGCCTTTTCATATTCATATTGATGCCTCAGATTATGTTATAGGTGTTGTACTTGGACAAAAGGTTGACTCAGTTGAGCATGCCATTTACTTTATCAGTAAGAACTTGCAAGGAGCTGAGTTTAATTACACTGTCATTGAAAAAGAACTGCTAGCAGTCATTTATGCCTTGAACAAGTTTAGACACTACATAATTGGGTATGAGATCTATGTGCATACAGACCATTCTGCAATTAAGTATCTCATGAACAAGCCTGCAATCTCTAGCCGGTTGGCTCAATGGTTGTTTCTTATGCAGGAGTTTGACATTACCTGTGTGTGTGAAAATTGTACCTAATCTGTAGACATAACACTTCAGTAAAACATTAGAGGTTAGCAAAAATGAAAGTTGCAATGAATTGAAAGCTAAACTAACTAGGCAATTTACTACCTTCTAATAGGTGTGAGTATGATGTTCTCAGATTGTATCGAGATCAGTGACCTTAATGACACCTAAATGAAGGATTTGAATGCAAAACTAATATGAAATATGAATGCAATTAATCTCTCTTTTTTTTTAATTTTCTATGCAATGATATGATGAAAAATGATATGAAACTATTCTAGAATGAACTGATATGAAATTGACCCAACAATGATATGAAAATGAATCTAAATGAATGTAAAAACCAAATTGATCTCACAATAGCCTTGATTCACAATAAGCTTTGATTCTCTAAATTCCAATTCTTCAAAATAGTTGTGCAATTCGTAGACGATTTTGGCAGAGTAAGCTCACAAAATTATGAGATGATTTGAGATGAGCTGAAGCCTTAATTTATAGAAATCCAGGGCTTTGGAGGTGCATGAGAAAAAGCCATAAATCACTCAAATAACTCAAGTTGATTTTTGAGTTATTTTAAATAAAGGATAATTAACTCACAAAAACATGCAAAAGCAGAGTCTAACTCAAAATAGAGTTTAGCTTTAATTGATAATTGATAGTTGTCTGCTTTTCTAATTGTGCATGTTTTATTTATGAATTAATTTAATAATAAAGTGATTTATTTCCAACTTAACTGATTTTGAATTAAAATAATTGATTTATGGGTTAATCAATTATTTTTCAAACTTTTATTCAAAAACAATATTATTAAAAATTGACAACTTGCTTTAATTAATTAAATAAGAATTTAATCAATTATTCATAGGATTTTGGATTTATTGTCAAAATTAAATAATACAATTTATGAATAAATATAATTAACTTCAATTAAACAATTAAGTGGTAGAATTAAATCTAATTAATTAAATATTTAGAATATTCAATTAACCAAACTTTAGGATAAATATGATTTATCACCAAATAATTATTAAATTAAAGATAATTAGGATAATTAGGAATATTACTAGGAATATTCCCCAATGTAGAATTTGAGATAATCAATTAGGATTCGATGATGTGTTGATGTGCCTTAGGTTAGGACTTCGATGTCAATTTCATTCGATGTGTCGATGTAGAAGATTAATGAACTTATAGCCCATTTTTGGGGTATTACATTTTGCCCCTCTTTGAATTGCTATGCGAAGTGCGGTGTTTCAAATATAGTCTATGTATGATATTGAAACTGATGTTTGAAATTGATAATTGATATGAGACAGGAACTGATTGAAATTGATATGAAGATAATAAGTCCTGAATGACCAAAGATAATGTTAACTATAACAACAAATGAACCAATGATTGCGAAAAAGTGTCAAAATGTCTGATTCTGAACCTTATGATTGTGAAGAAGTGAGTGATCGATTCCAGACTCGATTGTCAATAAGAATCACATTGGTATCACATCTAGTGATGATTGATTTTCCCTGAGCGATGAGGTCTTTTGATGAATCAACAACTAGACATGGTTGTTGTCTTGATTATTGAGGAAAGATATGATTTCAAAAATGATATGATTACATACTTTGAATGATGTGCAATACCATGCCCCCTTCAGGATTAAAATTGAAATTTGACAAGAAAAGTCAACATTAAATGGTTTAGAAGCATGTTAATTGATTTGAGAAGTGGGTAAACACGTTCGAGAATGCATTCTGCATCATTGAGAGGTCCTAAAGACCAAGTTTGACTAGGTTAAACCATGAGTTGACCATAGTGAACCAAGTTGAAATTTTGATAGTTTGATGTAAGATAATCAGTTAATTTGAATACTGGATTTCTATGATGATTGAAGGTTGATTATGCAAGCATTAGACCATCCTGGGCCCAAAATTTTAAATCATGATTTTGACATAATAAACGATCTCAGATTTTAATTTTGATTCCGAAAATGGATTTAGAACATTGAAATTAGCCAAGGGTGCAATTTTCGTAGAAAACAGAGCACTTTTGAAAATTAGGTCAAAAGCTATATAAGGACCGGAAGGGTCATTTTCAAATCATTTCAACCATTTGACTTTGGAGATCTTGTGGAGCCCTCTGAGTGAGAAAATGGCAGAACCAAAGGTACCTGTGAGTTCGCATTGATTTGAGCACAGCTGGAGACATCAGAGACCTCGACAATACAGACATTTGGTATGTGGACCTCTATGTCTCTCTGAAATTTCAAAATTTTCATGTTTTATAGCATTTTTAGAATTTTTCATACGTGTTTTTCTTTTCAATTTTTGTTTGTATGAAAACTCGTACGAGTCCTCCCCCAGACTTGTACGACATTTGAATTTCATTTCCTTTGTCATTTCATGACCTGCCCAGTGTCGTATGAGAGGGACCCATGAGTCATACGACATTTCATTGGGTCCCTCGAAATTCGTATGATGAAGTGTCCAGTGTTGTATGACTATGGTTTGTCATTTGGTCTATTGTGGAAAGTCGTACGACTTTTCATGCTAGTTTGGACTGTCGTATGAAAAATAGTGAGTTCAAAACTCCCTCTTAGGTCAAAATTTTGGCTTTCTGATTGCCCTGCCTGATTGCTGACTCTTTGACCTACCTTCTAAAATACCAAATTGTTCAATTTCTACACTATTAGCCTATTGTTGAACCCAATTTCTGATAGAACTTCCTATTTCTATATAATATAGGTCACATATCCAGATGTACATGTTCGTCATTCATATCCAGCGACACAGAGACTATGTGTTTCACTTCCTGATCCTAGGAGGGTACATCTTGCTACTTGTGGGTTTGAGTATCTGATCCATTTACCTGATATTAGGGTAAATCATGGCCTGCTGACTACATTGATCAAGAGGTTCCACTCATAGATGTAGACTTTTCATTTACCGACTAGAAAGATCACTGTGACTCTAGAGGATGTATATAGGATATTACGCATTCCATTCCATAGTAGTTAGTGTCCTGAGTATGTGAGTACTAGCTAGACAGGTCTTCATGCTTTTAGGTGTCTGTTTGGTGATGATACACATTTGACTGGGTCCATTTCGTGGGAGACCCTTGTATAGAGATATGGTCAAACACACCGCTTAGAGTGCATTATTGCTGGGATGATTGGTGAGCTCATCATGCCGGGCCATCAGCAAAATGGTTTCTTGATGGGATGGGCCCCGATGGTAGCACTTCTTATGGTGACTCCCATTGAGCTTGCTTGGGGTTAGTGTCTTTTGGCACATATGTTTTTAGAGATGCATGAGGTTGTGTATCAGGATTGCAAGAGCTTTGCTTCTGGAGCTCTTGTGTTACAGATATGGGCTTGGGAGCATATCCCAGTTTTGAGACCAATTTTTTAGACACAGCGTCAGCCATAAGAGCTAGTGATATACACATATGTTGGTTATGTCACATAGGTCCACATGGGCCATACTAAGTATTTTAGATGATGCTTGGATGATATGACTTTTGTGCATTAGAGACCATACTTGTAGATAGAGGCCTGGCCCACTGTGAGAGAATAGTATAGCTTCCTTTTTCAGAGTTGAGTACTCATTGGTCGATCCTCCACTATTTTGGAGAGATTTATCATTACTAGAGTGTGGTGTCAGTATGGATGAAGACAAGATGCCCCACATGAGTATACTGCATATGCCCGTATAGTTTGTGAGATCAGGCTCAGATGGACACAGAGGCTCACTCATTCTTTATGTTCAGAGGAGTACAATGCTATCATAGGTAGAGACTGGGACTACTGTCCATAAGTTGTTGATGCAGGGGTCATAGATGGATACATCTCTTGGCTTGTAGATCACCCTATCCATAGATTCTTAGATCCCACTGAGTTGATACCCTCCATGGAGGAGGCGATGGATGTGACAGGAGCTCCTATGAGACCAGGTCCCAGACCTTAGGCAGTACATCCTACACCACCCAGACTGAGAGTGATGGCTCCACTACAGAGACCAGTGGGACATAGGAGGCCCCCTTGTCCTTCTACTTCTACAGTAGGCACATCCACAGGTTCACAGAGATAGACCAAGGGTGAGAGTGGCACTTTGGGCAGTGTTGGTTCTGCAAATGATGTATTAGTAGCTAAGCAGGTTATAGGTGCTGGTACATATATGGGTATAGATGATCCCTTTGATCTAGGGGCTAAGATTAGATGCCATAAGGCACGTAGAGCAGGTACCATAGAGCAGGTAGAGTAGTCAGCATAGCTAGCACAGGACACAGAGATGCCAGCAGTAGAGGATGAGCCTAGTGTACCTCTTACTTCATCATAGATTATTAGACGTCTCAAAGCTCAGGTCTGGGACCTGAAGGTACAGAGTGCTAGGTGGGAGGAGAGGTATCTAGAGGTAGATAGGTAGTGTACAGAGCTTTGTGCAGATTTTCATGTAGAGGTTCAAAGATTATAGATAGAGGTGACCTATCAGACCTCATGGGCTTCGTATTATGTGTTTGCATATTATGCTATTGTCCCTATTGCGCAGAGAGTACCCATGTATTCAGATTATATGGCAGCCTCAAAAGGAGCTAGGGCATCGAGAGTAGAGGCTATACCAGATGTACCACCCCCTCCTCCACCAGATGCTGAGGAGCATGCCGATAGTTGATTCTAGTTCTTATGTTTTGATATATGCTATTCTTTTTTATCACTGATATACTGTTCTGACTCTGATAGCTCTCATGAGCTCATTCTTTTGTATATTGTGCTAGTAGTGTACCCCTAACTAGTTCAAGATTTTTTTGATATATGTGAGATCGATATGTTGGTTGTGACTTCATATGTACTTGTCATGTTTTGATTTATGATGATATCATGTGATGTTTATGCTATGAGTAGTGTAGAATTTATGTATGGATCAATGCAATGCAATGATTTCTTTCATATGTATGGATGTTATGCAAATGTGATGGATTATGAAAAGATGTATGTATGATTTATGTTTATGCACTAGATGTAATGTAATGCAACAAATGGTAATGATATGGGATGTAAATGCAGTGATACACATGATATGTTTTTGCAGGTTGATGAAGACAAGTACTCAGTCTTATGTCAAAAGGATGTTTAACCTAGGAGGGTTACTACTTGCGGTTCGGTGAAGAGACATTCGAGTGAGACTCAGCTCTCGTTAGATGTGAAGAATTGATATGAAGAATTGTTTAAGCTTTGAAGTGTTTCCGAACATTTGTGAGATCATGCAAACATGCAAAATGCAAAGAAACATGCAAAATGAAATGCAACCTAGGACCTAGGACCTACGCACTGATCATATGTCGATTTGTTATCATCATTGAACTTCTAGGTAACCAGATAAATCAATACAATGCCCACTAGCTATGAAACCATAGACATATGAATATCAATTTGTATGCACAAGAATCAATACAACACCCACTGGTCAACAACCATGGATATATGAATATTTATTTTATTTTTAGAATGTTGGATTAGATATAAGCATCAAAGCACAAGCACTAGGATGACCTGAATATCATGTCCATTTTGATATAGTAATTCGTATAAGCATCAAAACATAAACATCATGATGACCTGAATACACCTTGCATACAAATGCATCAAACAATCAAGAGATCATTCAAAATCCAATGTGAATTACCCATAGTGACCCTTTATTGTTCACATCTTTAGGTAAGGTCGCATTTCACAATAGGAGAACTCACTCACTCAAAAAAGACAATAGTTAGATCAAACTTCCTTGAATTTTCTGGGTATCAATGGTCGAGGTACGCATGGCCATCCAATTCAAGATAGAGGCTCTTACAGTCAGACACCATTTCAATCCAGAATTTCTAAAATTGTTAGATTTTCACATACAAGAAGAAAACAAAGAAAAGATTATGCCCCCAATCATCACTCTCTAAATCCTATAAAGGACATCATCGAAGAGCTCAAAGAGACATAATATGCAAAAATCTCAATGCGAATCAGTAAGCATACAAGGAGATAAAAGCATGAAGCACAAATCATTTTCAGTTTGCGTTTGATGTTTGATTGCGTTGTTGTAGATGCAAAATCCTTTCTGGAGACAAGACTGACTGACTGACTCAAATGAAGCTTCAAAGGACTCTGACTGGATATGATACGTCTAAGATACATTGGAGGCCATAGGCTATGACTTTGATTGCCCCCAAGTTTGAACACTAATAGGATACAGACACTTGAGCTGATTGGTGTACAGACTGACTTATTGAAAATAGGAATGCGAAAACAAACTAGGAGATATGTACAAACTAAAGCAAGACTGAAAGCTAGGAAAGACCAAGATTGTGTTGATAGATGAAGCATTTTGAAACAAGTGGCACCCATTTATCAAGATTTCACCATCTTGGTAGAGATTCTATTTTTTGCTACCAAGGCGCCTGTTTCCAGGTTTTCACCAAGGCACTTTTTCTTTTTCTCATTTTTTTGTATTTTTCATTTTTTCAATTTTTTTGTACTTTTGATATTTTTAACTTTTTTTTTTGTGAATCATCAAGGCACCCATTGCTAGGTTTTCACCAAGATGTTCATTTTTTCAAGACTTTTTTTAATTTTTAAGATTTTTTTCAGGACATTTTACCATAGACTGAATGCCTTAGGCGTAGAATTTCTTCAGATGGAGAACGTTGATTGGTTCTCGGAGCTGTTCTCCTTTAGTTGTTGAGAGTTGATAGGCACCAGAGCCAAAAGTAGCAGTGATTACAAAGGGACCCAGCTAGTTGGGTTCAAAATTCCCCTTGTGTTCTTGATGTGATTGATTTTTAGGATTTTTTCTCAAGACTAGATCACCAACCTAAAATTCTCTGTGTCTGACTTTCTTGTTGTAGCCTCTAGACATTCTCTTTTGATATAATCTGAGATGATCATACACTGCTTGTCTGCACTCATCTAGTAGTTCAAGTTCTTGCAACCTAGACACTCTGTAGTCATCATTAGTTACTAAACCATGCATTATGATTCTTAGTGATGGGATTTCAACCTCAATAGGCAGTACCGCTTCAGACCCATAAACTAAAGTGACAGGTGTAGCCCCAGTGGGCATTCTAATACTTGTTCTGTAGGCCCAGAGAGCTGGATTGATCATGAGATGCCAGTCTCTTCTTGTTTTATTAACTATATGATGCAAGATTTTCAATAGATTCTTATTAGAAGCCTCTTCTTTTCCATTCCCTTGAGGATAGTAGATAGAAGACCAATGTTGTGTGATCTTGAATTTGGCACATAGACCATCTAGGTCTTTGTTCTTGAATTGGCCACTGTTATCTGTGACCATGGAATGAGGTATCCCATATCTGCATATGATATAGTTCAATATGAACATAGATATTTTCTTTCCAATTGCTTATGTCAAAGGGACTGCTTCTACCCATTTTGTGAAATAATCTATAGCTGTGATTATATGAGTATGTCCATTAGAAGAATGAGGATGTATAGCTCCTATAAGATCAAAGGCCCATTGGTGAAAAGGCCATTGTGTAGTAAAGGGAATTAGATATCTCCCTAGAGCATGAATTAAGTTGCCATGCACTTGGCACTTTTGACAATTCTTAGCAAACTTGATAGATTCTTCCTCCATTTCAGGCCAATAGTACCCAGCCCTAATAATTTTTTGAGCTAGTGTTAAACCATTCAAGTGTGACCCACAAATACCATCATGGACTTCCTCTAATGCACGTTGAGACTCTTCTCATTCTAAACATCTAAGTAGTGTACCATCTAGACCTTGTTTGTATAGATCATGACCAATGATGACATATCAGGAGGCATTATGGATAAGGTATCTCTTTTCATGGCGGTTGAAGGTATCAGGAATGATTTGGTCTTGGAGATAGGAAAATAGGTTTTTGTATCTGGATGAATCATGAAAAACAATAGTGCAGATCATGCGGGTTTCAGGGGAATCATATGCAGGATAAGATAGTGCTTCCACCAGGAACTCATAGCATAGCTCATGTTTAGGCTTCTGCAATAAAGTAGATAATATTGCCATTGCATCAGCAACCTTATTCTCCATTCTAGGAATTTGCTCAAATGTGATAGATATGAAATAGTTCTTTAAATCATCTACCATTCTCTTGTAAGAAATGAGCTTTTCATCTTTAGTTTGGTACACATCATTGACTTGATGAATAAAAAGTTGAGAGTCTCCATGAATGTGTAGCTCTGTTACTCTCCATTCAATTGCTATTTTCATACCATTCAAAAGGGCTTCATATTCTGCAATATTGTTTGTGCAAGGAAAATTTAATCGGAATGATTTTGGGATTGAGTATCCTTGAGGAGTTATGAACAATATGCCTGCTCCTGATCCATTTTGTGTATAGGAGCCATCAAAGAATAAATACCACTCTCTAGAAGAAAGAGTCATGATAGAGGAATCTGGAAATTCCATTTGCATTGGTGTATCATCAATCATAGGTGCATCTGCTAATTGATCAGCAATAACCTATCCTTTGATAGCTTTTCGTTCCACATATTCAATGTCAAATTCACTTAAGATCATGACCCATTTAGCTAATCTACCTGTGAGGGTAGCTTTGCTTAGAAGATACTTGAGTGAATCAATCTTAGCTACCAAATGTGTGGTATGAGCTAACATGTAATGTCTCAGTTTCTATGATGCAAAGATCACAGCTAGACAAGCTTTCTCAATCATTGAATAGTTCTTCTCATATGCAACCAATGTTCTACTAATATAGTATATAACTCTTTCCTTTTTGTTCTCATCGTGTTGTGCTATCAATGCCCCCAGTGATGTATCTGTAGCAGAGACATATAAGATCAAAGGCTTCCCATGAATAGGAGGCATCAAGATAGGAGGATTTGATAGATATTTCTTGATATGGTCAAAGTTATTTTCACATTCTTCATTCCATGCAAAGGTCACACCTTTATGTAATGTTTTTGTAAAAGGTTGTGATATATCAGCAAGCTGTGATATAAATCTTCTAATGGATTGTACTCTCCCTTGTAAGGTTCTCATTTGACTGATATTCTTGGGATGTTGCATCTCTATTATAGCCTTGACTTTAGCTGGATCAAATTCAATACCCTTCTTTGAAACTATGTATCCTAAGAGCTTTCTAGAAATGACACCAAAAGCACACTTCTTAAGATTTAGTCGGAGACTAAACTTTTCCATTTTATCTAGGATCATGCTCAAGTCCTTTAGATGTTCAGTTCTAATCATAGATTTGCTAAAGTATCATTAACATAATCTTCCATAGTTCGATGCATCATGTCATGGAAAATAGATGTCATTGCTCTTTGATATGTAGCACCAACATTTTTAAGTCCAAATGGCATGACATTCCAACATAAGGTACCCCATGCACATGTGAAAGCAATTTTCTCTTGATTCTTTGGAGCAATTTTTATTTGGTTATATCCAGAGAAACCATCCATTAAGGAATACATCTCAAAACCTGCAGTCATGTCCACTATCATATCAATGTTAGGTAGTGGAAAATCATCCTTAGGGCATGTTCTATTCACATCTCTAAAGTTTATGCACACTCTGATTGAACCATCTGGTTTAGAAATAGGTACAATATTAGAGATCCATTTAGCATAGTTAATAACTTGGATGAATCTGACTTTCAGGAGCTTCTCTAATTCAAATTTTACTAAGAGTGCAACATGGGGATGCATCTTTCTCAATTTTTGCTTGACAGGTTTTATATTAGGAGATATAGATAAATGGTGCATGATAAGATTAGGATCCAACCCTGGCATATCTGAGTATTTCCATGCAAATTTGATCTTTTTCTCTGTTAGGAATGTAGTAAATTTTTGCTTCTCTTCTTTTGATAATGATTGCACTACATGTACTAATTGTGGTTCCTCTGTTGTACCCAAATTGATAGATTGAGTGGGCTCAATTAGAACTAGAGATCTATCCTATAAATGACTCAGAAGGACATCAAATATCTCATCCTTAGGCACCTCAAAGAGTTTTTCACCTTTGGATACATCTTTTATTTTTACTTTTGTAGGTTCTGAGACTGCCACAAAGTGGTTTTCACCCTTATAACTCTTTGTATTTTTCTTTTTATTCTTATTTTTTTGACTAAGATATTTGATGTCCGACTCCTTCATGCTAATGCTCGGTTCATTGATAGAAGTACTCATAGGCTCAACTGCATTGAGGTAGCAAGCAAGGGCATAGTCATTGGAAAAGGTGTAAACACCATGGCTCAGATTTGTGGAGGTTTGATCAATAGGTTCTGGATATTGGATAGTCAAAGTGGGGAAAGATTGGGAGATAGTGTTTATGGATATAGATCTATCATCATTGGTCCTAACCCGACGCTCGAGTTCAAATGTGATATTACAACTTAAGAAATTCAATTTGAGAATAGGCTCAATGTCATTGTGGGAGTCCAATTCAGCCATAGGTGGATCAGACTCGATAGGTTCATCATTTCGCTCTAGACTTACATTGGGATTAGGTGCATATTGGTGAATAACATCAACATGTTTCTCTGTAATAAGCTCATCTTCATCTAGTTTTGGAATGGCTCCCTATTCATAGTCATTTGATTTAGCTTCTGATTCAGGATCTCTAGGAAATCTTAGAACATGAGTAAAGTTAGGGTGAATACCCCAAGAAGGGTTACCCTCAATTTTTGATTTGAATTCATACTCATGGGAATCAGTTTCAGAATAACTACCACCTTCTTCTTCTTGATTATTTTTTAGATTAGCTGGTTCTTGTGTTGCAACTATCTCTTGATTGATAGTAGGTTCTTGTGTTTCTACTACATTAATTCTTTTGATTGGATCATCTTTATCATCAAGAAGGTCTTTGATCTCTTTAGGCAATTTTTCATAGGGGATGAGTTTTGAGCTGTCTGAATCACTATCTGATGGTTCTGTTTCTTCTTTCTTAAGAAGGACTTCTCCTGGTGTAATTTTCTCTATGACATGGAAATAATTATCTTTGAGGTGGAAGGGTTTCTTTTCAAACCCTAAGCCAACTTTGTCTTTATTTTCTCTACCAGTATGTGGGAGAGGTACCTCAAGACCTTTTCCTTTAACTCCTAGAGGTCCTTTACCTGAATATCCCATCTTAGCTATTAATTTATCTCTTGGGCCATATGAATTAGAAGAATCTTTGGATACTGTAGAATCACAAGTTTGGACAACTGGGGATTTGGGTTCATCTTTGTATAGCCATGATAGCACAACTTCATCCTCTTCAACTCTTGCTTGGATACTTGTTCTGCCACAAAATTCTTTTTATATGCTGTAAGAGGTTCCTTAGGTTCGGGTTTGGACTATTTCAAAGATTGTCCATAAGACTTAGGTGAGATAGTGAGAGATGTCAAAGATAAGACTGGCTCTATAATATATTCTCCCATCCCATTTTCTTTGATATTGACCTCTTTAGAAATGTCTTCCATTTTGGATGTTGAAGCAACATTTAGTGTTGGAAATATTCAGGAATTAACCGAGTTACTGAGAGGGGAGGGGTGAATCAGTAACTCCAAATTTTCTTTCAATTTTAACATGTAATTTACTTTTAACCTTTGCATACAGAAAGCATGAAACTTAAAAGCATTCACAATAATGACACATAGATTTGGTTACCCAGAAACCTTCCAAAAGAAAGTAAAACTGGGGTGGGGATGAAACCCACAAAGCTTTAATACTGCAGAATAAAGTTGGCCGGTTAAGGCTTACAATTTGATCACTTCTGATGATCTGCCCTGTTAGGAGCAATAAGGATTGCTAAATCCACCCTGTTAAAGGATTTACAAACATACAATGAAGTATGCACTCGGTAAAGAGATTTTACAAAAGACTGTTAAGTCTACCCGGTTAAAGGATTTAGTACTGATTCACCTGTTAGAATGAAACAGTAGATCTCTTGCTTTGCAACTCGATTGCTAATTGAGATTTGCTGATGTACTGATCACCTTCTGTGATGAATTTGTCTTTGTTGTTCCTTATACTGCTGAAGCCTTCTGTAATTCACTTATCTCTGCCTTTCTTTCTCTTTCACATATATTCTTCTTACATACATCTTGACATTTTTACAACTTTGTTTATATACAAGTCTTAAACAATTAATTACAATTATAATTACAAAGTCGGCTTGACAAATAAACATAAGTGCTACTAAGTCGACCCAAGTATGGTTACACGGTTCCTGCAAACTGACTCGGTGACTTTCTGATACTCGGCGTCCACTGCATTACTCGGCATCGTCATGCACTCGGTAGAATTGAAGGCACGATTCATACTGATCACTCGGTAGGTTTTGAACTCGATAAATACTGGTGACTCGGTAGACATGATGTTACTCGGTTTACACTGTCCTGTTCGGTTTGTACTAACTTGCTCAGTTTGCACTGTCTGCTCGGTTTGCACTGTCTGCTCGGTTTGCACTGTCTGCTCAGTTTGCATTGTCTGCTCAGTTTGCACTGTCTGCTCGGTTTGCACTGACTGCTCAATTTGCACTGTCTGCTCGGTTTGCACTGACTGCTCGGTTTGCACTGTCTGCTCGGTTTGCACTGAGAACGCAAATAAGTGTTGTCACTAGTGGCAATTCTGCTTAATGCCAACAATCTCCCCCTTTGGCATTAGTGACAAAAACACTTATTGGCCAAAACTTATATACATGAATCATGCTGAGTTTTATTTTGATTTTTCAAAATATAGGGCTTTATACATTGTCTCCCCCTTTCAATGTGCTTACTGTTTCTATACAAATCTTCTTCTATACATATCTCCCCCTTTTTGACGATAATGCCAAAGGTGTGTATACAAGTTATTTACAGAGAGAATCCAAAATTTGATAGAAAATTAGAATGTACCTTCATTATTAGTGCCAGGGTTCTGTCCCAACTTTCTTGCAGGATCTTACATGTTTGTATAGCAATTTGGACTTCTGCAGAGAGTTCAATCATGTGATCTGCTATAGAGAACTGATTGTCATGAATCAATGTTTTGGAATGTTCAATGTGCTTATACATTGTATTCATGATGGGAAGGATCATGTGTTGGATGTCTAGCAGTGTGGACCGGATCCTTGTGTCTTCTTTCAGTAGATCAGACTGCATATTTGATAGGTGTGAAATTTTCATGTGATGAGCAGAGCTTGAACTTGGTTCAAGTTGCAGCTTCTGTATGCTAGTCTTCATGTCCTCATCCATTTTATTCATTTTATCCTTAACATCCTTTGTGAACTCGGCAATGTTGCACAGTCTGGCCAAAAGAGAGGTAGCATTCGAATAGATAGATTCAGTGTTTGACAAAACTGAAGACAATTCTACTTGGTTAATAGCTATGTGCTGAGCAATGTGCTCAAGCACTTTATTGTTGAATCTCTTCTCGGCTCTTTCAACTAATTTTTCTATCCCAGATGAATCCTCATTGTATTTATCAACTGCTTCTGCTAATTGTAACAAAACATGTTGGGAGGAGTCTACTTTAATGCCTAATGCATCAGACAAAATGTCCTTAGCATCCTTGATGATTTGATATTCCTTGTCTCTCTCCTCTTTAAGCTTCTTTTGTTTTGCTTTCCTTTGGAGGATCTCACCTATATTTTGCATTTGGTCCGCTGATAGATTTGCAAAATCTAATGTAGGAATCTCTATCTCTTCATCTAGGTCTATATCCTCTACTACATTCTTACCCAAAAATTCTATACTCGGTAGAGCCTTAGGCTTATCTGAACTTAATGCTTTGGTAGTAGTGACAGTAGATAAAGTAGGGCTGGCTATAGATACTGGTATACTTTCTACTGGAGAGCTTAAAATATTTACACTTGAAGATTCAAAAATTGGAAAACTTACTGCTGGAAAACTTGATGATGCTGGAGACTGCAACTCGGTAGAAGAAATGGTAGCTGCTTCTGTTGTTGCTATGGATGATTGGACAAATGTGGAAGTTGTCACAACCATGCTTGAAGGTGTCTCCGGGCTGGATATAGAAACTTTTACTGGAGAGGTAGGAAGGGATGCAATGACTTCCGCTGCTATCCTCATAGTATCATCTACCTCAGTGTCTTCTTCTTGTTCATCACTGTCATCTTCAATATCTTTTATTATTACTGTTTCAATACTCGGTTGGTGAAGGTGGTATATGTTCTTCCATGTAGCATTTGTAGCCTTCACAACCGATTCAATATTGTTGATCAAAATCAAACAAGTATTGAACTTCAATGTCATCTTATTTTCATTTTCTTTTAATGCTTTCTTTACTTCATCATTTTTCAAGCTCGGCATCAACTGTCTCAGGGTTTGATCAAATATGTCTATCACAGTTTGCTTTGCATTGCTCCATCTCATTTTTATTGGATTTAATAGAATTGCTGGAACCTGTGGGGCTATTTCTTCAGGAGAGTATTTCCACTGTCCCATCTTTTCAATAACAGCATCTTCTATTTCCTTCTGTTCTGTTTCCGATCTGGTTTCATATTTTAAGGATTTTATGTTACTTACTCCAGATCTTGATCCGTCTCTAAAGAGTTTGAGCTTTTCTTGAAGGTTTAGAGGAGGCCTTTTGAATACTATGTCTTTATCTGCCTTGTCTGCCTTGTCTGCCTTGCCTCTTGTATTTCTCCTTGTAAATACAACAGTAGGAGGCTTAGGTGCCTTGGTGATGAAAACCTTTCCTTTCTTCTTTGCAGGTTCTGGTTCCTCTATTTTCTCATCCTTTTCCTCTTCTTCTTCATCTTTTTCTTCTTTGTCCTCGGTTATCATTTGCATTTTGGCTATCCTCTTCTTTCCTTTGTTTACCGCCTGTGGAAGCTTTATGCTTAATTCAATTCTCACCTTAGCTTCATCATATGTTCCAAAATATGGAGCTTTGGGATTGACAGGTTGATTAAGAAGAGCTTCAATGATATTCTTGGTTTCATCAATATTTACCTCATAAGGAAGAGGTTTTACATATACAGTCCTCGGTTTAACTGCTTGAATATATATATTATCACAATCCACCATAAAACAAATGTCATCTTTGTAATCTTCCACCAACTTCTGTGGAATCCGGAATCTGTCATTCATTTTCTCTTTGAAAGACTCAAAATAATTATCCATGATGCTTTCAAAATTTTCACCCATTTCTGAGATGTATTCATTTATTTCATAGAGGACTGGCACATCTTTTCTCCATACAACTTTTCCTTTAGAAGGGAAGAATTTCTGAACATAGAAGAATAAACAGACCAATAAGGATCCAAACTTACATGGATTATTTTTGGAAGTTTTAATGCTTTCCATGTTTTTGTTAAACTGCTTTAACAATAAGTCTGCTAGGTCAAATGTTAAGTTATTCTTGACCACTTTGTATGCTAGGTCAATAGCTTCACAGGAGACACTGTTCTGTCGACTAGAACTGTAAATCTTATGGGCAATAATGTGTGTACCAAACTTCAGTTCAGCATCGGTAATGCTGCTAACTTTCATGCCTCTACCGTCCCACTCGGCTAGGGTTTTCTTCTCTAGTTCCGTCTGACCTAGGGTTTTGGTAGTTTTTGCTTTGTTCAACATGGGAAGACCGGTGACTTGTTGAATCATCTTCTTTGTGATCTCAATAGGTTGCTCAAGCCAAATCTTGCCATCATGTACACGGCTGAGAATGTATCTAACCCATTTATCTCGAAAGTTTCGAGGTAGATGTGAAATGTGAACTAAACCTTTATCTTCCAGATGTTTGTGCTCAGGTTTCAGAATACCATCCACACACAGCTCCTCACGCACAATATCTAGTTCTAGGTTCCCCATTTCATGAATTGAACAGTTAAAATGATTGCGGATATCGTTAATAAGCAGTACCTTAGGAGGAATCTGAGATTGAGCTCCGTTCGGATCTAGGGCTGCTGCAATTGCGGGCACGATCTTGAAATTTGGTGCTTTCCATTCCCCTTGGACTAACATATCAGATCCTTTCTTCGCTGAAGTGCTGGATGATGCCATGATAGCTCACAAAAAATTCCTTTCGCAAAAGTATTGAATCACTGGGTTGCTCTTGAAATTTTCTGCTCTCAAAGTGCTAAAGGTTCGCGGTGAAGAATGAGTTCGATTACTTGCTTTTTGTTTACAACTCTGTCATTAATGCTTAGTACAAATTAGGGTATGAATTCTGACAGACTGTCACCCACTAAGAATTAATTTCTTGGTAAAGACTTCGTAACTCAGTGAACTCAAGAATTCATATTGCTCCGACCTCGCTCGGTGAAGACTGATACCGACCTTGCTCGGTGAAGACTGATACCGACCTTGCTCGGTGAAGACTGATACCGACCTCGCTCGGTGAAGACTGATACCGACCTCCCTGCATCTTGCATGCTGATTTAGATCTTTCTTTTAATTTCGGTTCTGGAACTGTTTGAAATTGGTCTATGAGAATACAGTTCCATTGCTTTCTTTGAAATTTAGTTTGAGTCGGTAGAGCCATCCATTCCATTACTTGGACTGGATTTCTCGGTAGCTTTAGGAATCCATTTTTGTCTCACCTATTTCCTGACCTTAGTTGCTTCATTCTTCTTTCCATCTTCAACTTCACTAACATTCATGCAGTTTTTGGCTATGTGACCGAGTTTAGTGCATTTGAAGCATCTTACGGTAGTATCTCTTTTCCTTAGATGATGTTTTATGCAATTCATGCCAATGTGTCCATATTCTCCACAGTAATGACATCTACACCAGGTGTTGTAGTCCCATCCAAACATTGCTTTCATAATTTGTTCTGCTGAATTAAATGTCTTGGATCTGCACTCGGATGCCTTGTGACCTTGTTTGTTGCACTTGTGACAATTACCTCTGAATCTAAGTTTTTTCCTGCATTCATTTGCTTTGTGACCAGGTTGATTGCAGCTGTAACATTTTCCATTGAATTCTGCTTTTTCATTGTTCCAGCATTTATTTGAAGTATGTCCTATTTTACCACAATGATTACAAGTAGGTTTTTGATTTCTTTGAGTACCTTGCTTAGAGGATTCGCCTTCTCCTTTGTATCCAAGTCCTGCTTTTCCTTTTTGCCTATGAAGATTTCTCTCATACAGCTGATTCAAGTCTTCTTGGCTTTTCAGCATTCCTTCATTGATTTGTTTTTCAGTGTTTAGGTCATCCACCAATCTTAGATTGATTTCCTTTTCAGATCTTAGTTCTTCTCTTGTGCTTTCTATTTCTGATCCTAGATTCAGAATTTCCTCATTTGTATGAGATATCTGATCAATTAGGTTTTCTAGCTGAAGGGTTTTATTTTGGACTTCAATGTTTCTCCCATCTAATTCATCTTTCAACTTGTTTCTTTGTTCCAAGATCTCACAGAATCTTGTAGAGTGTAGCTCTTGTTCTCTTTTCAATTTTCTCACTTCTTCCTGCAGAGACCCATTCTTTTCTAGGAGTTCTTTGACAGCATTGTTTGCTTCATCTGAGTTATTTGAGGGAAAAAGATCTTCAATCTTTTCTTCAATGTAATTCTGATCATTCATCTGATTTGCAAGTTCCTTCCTTCTTCTTAGGGATTGGGAAAGATGTTCTTTTGCTTCTTTGAGTTTAGCTATGGCCATTTCCAGATCTAGCTTTTCATTTTCAATCACCTTGTTCAATTTGAATACCTCCATTGTCCTGGATCTTTGCTCAAGCTAGTTAAGATTTATCTTGAGAACCAATGCTGCTCTGATACCAATTGTTGGAAATATTCAGGAATTAACCGAGTTACTGAGAGGGGAGGGGTGAATCAGTAACTCCAAATTTTATTTCAATTTTAACATGTAATTTACTTTTAACCTTTGCATACAGAAAGCATGAAACTTAAAAGCATTCACAATAATGACACATAGATTTGGTTACCCAGAAACCTTCCAAAAGAAAGTAAAACTGGGGTGGGGATGAAACCCACAAAGCTTTAATACTGCAGAATAAAGTTGGCCGGTTAAGGCTTACAATTTGATCACTTTTGATGATCTGCCCTGTTAGGAGTAATAAGGATTGCTAAATCCACCCTGTTAAAGGATTTACAAACATACAATGAAGTATGCACTCGGTAAAGAGATTTTACAAAAGACTGTTAAGTCTACCCGGTTAAAGGATTTAGTACTGATTCACCTGTTAGAATGAAACAATAGATCTCTTGCTTTGCAACTGGATTGCTGATTGAGATTCGCTGATGTACTGATCACCTTCTGTGATGAATTTGTCTTTGCTGTTCCTTATACTGCTGAAGCCTTCTATAATTCGCTTATCTCTGCCTTTCTTTCTCTTTCACATATATTCTTCTTACATACATCTTGACATTTTTACAACTTTGTTTATATACAAGTCTTAAACAATTAATTACAATTATAATTACAAAGTCGGCTTGACAAATAAACATAAGTGCTACTAAGTCGGCCCAAGTATGGTTACACGGTTCCTGCAAACTGACTCGGTGACTTTCTGATACTTGGCGTCCACTGCATTACTCGGCATCGTCATGCACTCGGTAGAAGTGAAGGCACGGTTCATACTGATCACTCGGTAGGTTTTGAACTCGATAAATACTGGTGACTCGGTAGACATGATGTTACTCGGTTTACACTGTCCTGTTTGGTTTGTACTAACTTGCTCGGTTTGCACTGTCTGCTCGGTTTGCACTGTCTGCTCGATTTGCACTGACTGCTCGGTTTGCACTGTCTGCTTGGTTTGCACTGAGAACGCAAATAAGTGTTGTCACTAGTGGCAATTCTACTTAATGCCAACATTTAGTTGTTCAGTAGAAGTTCTCTATTATTGGGAACAAGCTTATCAACACTTTCCTTCAATGTATTGCAAGTTGTATTCAGATCTGCGGGGATAGTAACCTCTACTCCTTCATAAGGAAACTTCAAACATTGATGGTATGTATAAGGAATAGCTTGCATTTCATGTATCCATGGTCTCCCTAGGAGGATGTTGTAAGCCAAAGGTAGATCAAGAACTTGACATATAGTATCTCTGATAACTAGACCTGCTCTGATAGGTAAGACAATGGTGCCTTTAGAAGATCTTTCTTGTTCATCATAGGCTTTTATGGTTATCTTCTTTCGAGGATCAATAGCCAATTCTAAAAATCCCAATTGTGTGATCAAGCTATAAGAACAAATGTTTAGGCCAGCACCCCCATCTATCAACACACATTTGACTCTACGGTTTTGGATCAAGACCTCTATATGCAAGGGATGGTTATGTGGGTGACTCAAGGAGTTGCCATCTTCCTCTGAAAAGGAGATATATTGCAGAGATGTAAGATGTCCAACCATAGTTTGGAACCTGTCTAAATCAAGGTCATCAAGAACATTGGAACCGAGCAAAGCTTTGTCTAGTATGGATTTGTGAGCTGGGGATATTCGAAGCAACTCAAACATAGAGATTTTGGCATTAGTGTGCTGGAGGTGTTGAATAATGCTATAAGATGTAGGCCTTGTATCCTTTGGATTGGAAGATTTGGAAGCAGATTTCTGTTTGGAAGCAGATGAAAGATTGAAGGGTATCTTAGGGACATTAGATGAATTTGGGATTTATCCTTTTAGATGTGCCTAAGCTTGTGATCGAGTAACTACATTAGCTGAGGAATGATCTCTTTCTCTTTTTACAATTGTGATGACATTGCAACTTTTAGAGAAACATGGTTCAACCATATTGATGACGACATTATTTCCAAGGTAGGCATAATTGACTTTTGCCCCCATATTAGGCTGAGAAGTTGAAACTCCTCGACCATGTTGTGAAAATGGTTCTGTAAATGTTGTATGATTGTTATTGCTCTTAGGATTGCCAACTGTGATGTCTCCACTATCGATCAGATCTTGAATGGTGTGTTTCAACCGTAAGCAGTTATTAGTTTTGTGACCTTTACCTCGATGGAAATCACATAATTCATTTTCTTTCCACCAATGTCGCTTAGTGTCTGGATCAGATTGTTAGATTGCTGGCAAAGAGATGATGTTATAAACCAATAGAGTTCTCATAGCTAATTCTAAAGATTCTCCAAGAGGAGTGAACTTTCACTTTTTATCCTAAGATTTGTATTCTAGCTTCTTTTGGAATGATTCAGATGACTTTTGTTTTGAAGCTTTAATGGCTTGGGAACCAAGAGTCAGGTTGTAGGTCGATGCCTTTGATGGGGCACGGATAGTGTCAACAATGCCATCTGTGACAGTGCCTTTGTTCTTGTTCCAATTTTTGTTCTTATCTTTGGAACTAGATCCAGATTCGTATTTGTCCTTTTGAAGCATGATATCTCCTTTCTTGACAAGTACTCTCTCAATCTTGATTGCATTATCTACCATTTTGTCAAAAGATGTATGATCTTGCATTTGTAATGGGTAGTTGATCTCTAGGACAAGGTTATTGATAAAGATTTTGAGTTTCTCCATTTCAGGAATTGGTCTAGCATATAGAGAAAACTTCTTTTGCCACCTCTTGAGGAATGTTAGGAATGGTTCTCCTGGATATTGTTTGAGGTTACAGATATCGATCATGGTGACCGGGTGTTGAATATTGTAGGAGTATTGTTGATAAAATAGTTTAATAAACTCCTCAAAAGTTTTAATTGTAGGAGGCAATCTAGAAAACCAATGAATGGATGCTCTGCCCAGAGATCTAGGAAAGAGGTGCATCAAATAGGTCGGTTCATGCATGAACTCCATGGATTATGTACAAAACTCTTTGACATGATCTTAAGGATCAGAGTGTTCATCATATTTATCATACTTCAACATCTCCACTCTTTTTGGAAATGGCGGCATGTACAAGTCTTTGTCAAATGGAAAAGGACATAGAGTCTCCATGGAGAACTCCTTGGGTTCCTTCTCTTTTTTGAGTTTATTCAGTTTGACTTGTAAAGCATGCATCTATTTCATCATGGCCATTATCAGAGTTTCTCCCTCATGTGTGATGATATCTTTGACATTAAAATTAGGAGGAAGCTTAGCTCCTTGATGAGCTAACTCCAAAAAGTATGCTTCTCTATCCTCTTTCAAGAAATGCTTCATTATTCGTTTGAAGTTATCATCATTTTGATATTAAGCAATTTCTTCAGGTGTGGGTTCTTGATCTGCACCATGTTGAGATTGAGCTCTTTGAGAGCCAAAGTTTGCCCCTGCTTGAGGCATGGTGGGAGTTCTACCTGGGATAGATTGAGGAGGAGTTTGTTGATTACCTTTGTGAGTTGATGAAGGAGGAATGTACCCAGATTTTAATCAAAAATTACCAAGGTCGTCGTCTTCATAAAGACCAAAATTGTAAAGTTGCTCAAGAGTTGGACCCTGGATATTAGTCAAAGGTAAGGTCTGAGATGTCTCTCCTGATTTCTTGTGTGAGGAAGCTTTGGTTTCCACCATTAACCTTAGGTGAAGTGAAGAGAATAGGATGAAGACAATTGAAGAATGATTTGATGCAACAAAATCAGATGACGCAACCTTGTCAAGATTATGATTGGTTTGAAGATTCGATTAGACATGGGTGAAGGATATTGTGCCTTGGATGTATGGGTAGATTTCCCAAAAGATAGCAGACACGAGTTCACAACACTTAGTCTATTTTTGAAGATTTGATAGAAGATTGATAGATCTGACAAGGTTTTGACACAAGATGAAAAGGACTCAAATTGATTAAATAGAAGGTTGAATCAGATTCAAAAAGGCCACTTTTGGAAAATGATAGGATTCTCAATAGCAACTACTCTGTTCCTGACACAGTGATTTGTTTGATAGATTCTGGAAATAGGCTGAAAAAGCTAAGTATCTAGCAATTCTAGCAATTTCTGACAATTTTAAAATTTTTTCCCAAATGACACTTTGCAGATTCATACGACAGTGGGTATGCTATGAAATGACAGTTGAAAATCTTGTATGATAGTTGCAAAACTTGCATGATAGTTGCTGGCAGGATTTGACTTTTTGAATTTGATTGGTAGAAAGACTCATATGACATTGGGTTCTTTACCATACGATAGTTGGGTAGTAATGAAACAACATTTGATAAAAACTCGTATGACTTTCTGACCTCCTGAGATGACTTTTGACTCTAGAAAGGAATTTCACTTCAAATTTTGCAAATTTAGGGTTTTCAGTTTCAGATTGTTTGCAAATTTCAATGTTCAGGTTTGAGGATTGTAATAGATTTGTTCATTTTCATTAACTAGATAGATAAACAAGCACACAAAACAACAAGCAAGTGATTTCAAGCATGTCTGAAAACAATGAACAAGGGAAAAAGCAACCTTGCGCATGAACAATCAAGTGACTTATTTGTGCTAATCCTTAAGAGTGCTAATTGTGTATGTTCCAAAAAGTTTTACAATAACACACATATGCCTAGAAAATGAAAATTTGGCCTCTCTAGGGTTTTTAGTAATGGTTTGACTCTGCAACTTTTATGATCCAAGAGGGCAAACTCCAATCCAGGCGCACTGAGGTTTTGACATAGTCTAAGAACTTAATCTTCAGGATCTACTAGGGAGATCTGACAACCCAACAAGAGACCACACCTGTGGAGATTTCTTCCAATAGGACATTTATATAGCGGTTGTCACTACCACGATGAAAATGACTATTACCGCTTGAGGTTCCATCAACATGGTTGACCTAATTAAGGGAATGTCCACTATGGTTAACCCTCTCTAAAGGTGACTCACAAGATATACCACATGGAGACTAGTTCCAGATTCAAGGATTTGGGTTTTTGGTACTATCCAAAAAGGAAGTAGAGCATAATCCCCTAGCCTTTTCACTTTTAACCCAAACAAAGCAGATAGATTAATCCGACATGATAAGACCAATATTGTCTCATAAAGATCTATGACGTCAACCCCTTATGATTTATCAACCTCTCCGGAGAGAGAATGCATCGATCAAAAGTTGAAGACACACTGATCTAGTGGAACGCGAGACTCCCTCAGTATCCTCCCCACCTACAAGGGATCCTTTGTTGAGAAGAGTTTCACTGGAAACCCACTCTCTCAAGATCCACAAATAGTTTTCATGGGGCCTAATTACTATGTGTAACAAAGATGCTGAAAGCAAACTATGTTCTTTTTTATAGCCCAAATGAAGTCTATGATAGGAAAGCAATAAAAGTCACTCAAGCTAGACACATGAGATATTTTTTTTAGATCCAAAATTGAAGTCTTATTAGCTGAGAAGATTACCTAAATTCCTCACAATGCGCTTAGTATATTTTTACCTATTTTTAACAATTCTTGCACTTTTTCCAATCAAAACCAGCAGGAGTCAATCAAAATAAAGAATTTCAATTGTTAAGATTAGCCGTTAGTTGAAATCTGAAAACCAAATATGACAAACTACCCTGAAAAATGAAATGACAATGAAAAACTAGTGCCAAAACTCATACGACAATGGGTTTGCTTCCAGACGACAGTTTAGAAACTCGTACGACACTGGGTGTATAATGATACGACAGTTGAACTTCCAAATGATAGTGTGCATAGTCTAGAATGATTCTCGATCTAATAGACTATTGTATGATAGTGGGTATAGTCTGAGATGACTTTTGTCAGAAACTTGTACGAAAATTATACAGACAAAATTTAAAAATCATAGTTTTGGCTTAGAAATCAAGAAGAAAAGATAGAAATGTGTGTGTGAAAATTGTACCTGATCTGTAGACACAACACTTCAGTAAAACATTAGAGGTTAGCAAAAATGAAAGTTGCAATGAATTGAAAGCTAAACTAACCAAGCGATTTACTGCCTTCTAATAGGTGCGAGTATGATGTTCTCAGATTGTATCAAGATCAGTGACCTTAACGACACCTAAATGAAGGATTTGAATGCAAAACTGATATGAAATATGAATGCAATCAATCTATTTTTTTTTTCTATGCAATGATATGAAACTATTCTAGAATGAACTGATATGAAATTGACCCAACAATGATATGAAAATGAATCTAAATGAATGTAAAAACCCAATTGATCTCACAATAGCCTTGATTTGCAATAAGCTTTGATTCTCCAAATTCCAATTCTTCAAAATAGTTGTCCAATTCGTAGACAATTTCGGCAGAGTAAGCTCGCAAAATTATGAGATGATTTGAGATGAGTTGAAGCCTTAATTTTTAGAAATCCAGGGCTTTGGAGGTGCATGAGAAAAAGCCATAAATCACTCAAATAACTCAGGTTGATTTTTGAGTTATTTTAAATAAAGGATAATTAACTCACCAAAACATGCAAAAGCAGAGTCTAACTCAAAATAGAGATTAGCTTTAATTGATAATTGATAGTTGTCTGCTTTTCTAATTGTGCATGTTTTATTTATGAATTAATTTAATAATAAAGTGATTTATTTCCAACTTAACTGATTTTGAATTAAATCAATTGATTTATGGGTTAATCAATTATTTTTCAAACTTTTATTCAAAAACAATATTATTAAAAATTGACAACTTGCTTTAATTAATTAAATAAGAATTTAATCAATTATTCATAGGATTTTGGATTTATTGTCAAAATTAAATAATACAATTTATGAATAAATATAATTAACTTCAATTAAACAATTAAGTGGCATAATTAAATCCAATTAATTAAATATTTAGAATATTCAATTAATTAAACTTTAGGATAAATAGGATTTATCGCCAAATAATTATTAAATTAAAGATAATTAGGATAATTAGGAATATTACTAGGAATATTCCCCGATGCAGAATTTGAGATAATCAATTAGGATTCGATGATGTGCCGATGTGCCTTAGGTTAGGACTTCGATGTCGATTTCATTCGATGTGTCGATATAGAAGATTAATGAACTTATAGCCCATTTTTGGGGTATTACATTACCATCATAGATAAACTTGGTAAGACCAATGTGGTAGCAGATTTTCTTTCTCAGTTGCATGTGCTTGATGATCCTGTAGCCTTTGATGATAGCTTTCCTAATGAACATCTTTTCTTGCTGATTGCCCACAATCCTTGGTATGTTGATAATGCCAATTATCTTACAACTGGTAAGACCCCAGCTCATTTCTCTGCTAAAGAAAGAAGATTGCTAACTGAAAAGAGCTTTAATTATTCATGGATTTTTGGATTCATGTTTTACACTAGTCCTGACCAAGCCACTAGAAGATGCATTCGAGAGGATGAAACTTATGATATCCTTAGGGCATGTCATGATGAACCTTGCGGTGGACATTTTGCTGCCAAAAGGACAACATTGAAGATCTTAACTACAGGTTACTATTGGCCCAGTTTACATAAGGATGCTGCTGAGTACACTAAAAAGTGTGACAAATGCTAGCGCATGGGACACCCCACAAAGACAGATGAAATGCCCTTGCAGCCACAGGTCGTTGTTGCACCATTCGATAAATGGGGGATTGATTTTGTTGGTCCTATTGAGCCATCCTCACAAGGTAAATCCTATATCCTTGTCTACACTGATTATGTTACAAAGTGGGCTGAGGCAAAACCTATGAAGCACCCAAGAGATAACAATGTTGCAAAGTTCCTTTATGAATTCATCTTCACTAGATTTGGTGTACTAAGGGAGATTCAATCTGACCAAGGTCCTCAGTTTACTTCTAATCTGATTGCTGCTTTGATGGAGGAATACAACATCAGACATGGTAAATCCTCACCCTATCACCCTCAAGCTAATGGGAAAGTTGAAGTTACCAATCAGGAGTTGGAGTCTATTCTCACTAAAATAGTAGCCATCCATAAGAAAGATTGGGCTATCTGACTTCCTGAAGCACTTTGGGCTTACCGCACCACATGGAAGTCTACAACTAGTTTTACACCATTTGAACTTGTTTATGGTCATTCTGCAGTCATGCCAATAGAGTTTGAACATAAGACACTCAGGACAACTCTTGATCTTGGGATGAATCTCACTACTGCACAACAGGACATGATACTGAGTCTGAATGGTCTTGATGAGTGGCACAAATCTACCTTGCACAACATAGAATTGATACAAAACCAGTGTAAGCAATGGTATGACAAGTATGTTAAGGAAAAAGTTTTTTTTGTTGGTGACTGGGCACTCCTCTATGACTCTAGGTATCAACATAATTTTGGAAAATTCCAAACTAGATGGTTAGGGCCGTATGAAATTATTGCAGTCTTTCCAAATGGAGTGGTCCAGCTCTCCACCATGGATCAGGTTCGGTTCAAATTGTTGGTCAATGGTCACAAGTTAAAATTATATCACAAACCAAAGTGTAAAGAGGAGTTCCTGCAATAATTCTCTTTTGCTGCTGGTGCTGTAGTTCCTGCAGCATCTCCTAATGAGCTTTTTGCTCATTTGCCTTCCTCACTCTAGATGTTCTTGTCACTATCATAATAGACACTTTCATTGTGAAATTTGATTCTCCATAATAAATTTCCACTTCATTTCTAGTCTATCATCCACCCACCTCATCAATTCTTTCATTCATGGATAGCAACTACCACCTCACTAGCACTTACAGTTAGCACACATTCTAAGGTATGCGATATTAATTTGTTTTTCCAATGTTTTTTTTTTGTATTCCTTGTCACCACTACAAGTGTGGGACCACTTGCACTATTTTAGCTAGGGGGGAGTTATATTAGTTTTGTCATTATGTTTATGCAATCTTTTTATTTATTCTTTTCCCTTGTCGTACTTGCATTTTTTGCCAATGATTAGACATTTTTGAAAATTATTTTGCTGCGTGATATTTTTTGCATGTATAAAACTAAGGTGGCAAGATATGTTAAGTATGAGTTCTGTGGGATGTACTTATGAGTAATTATGAAAAATTAACATAGAGATTTGCATTTATTTTACTCATAAGCTCTCATTTCTCGAGCTGCATTACTCTAGAAATTTCTAAATTTAAACTCATCCTGCAACCTGCTATTTCAAGTTTTCTTGTCCAAATTTGTGGTTGTCTGTTATTCTCTCCTGCAACTTTGTTTTGGGTACCCTGGAAATTAGACGGTGGGGAGAGACCTGATTTGAAGAGAGCCTACTGTGCATAATGTGTTGCTCAAAGACCAGAATTATAGGTCATATTTTCAAGAAAGGGGATGGACATATTATGTTCAGAAGCTAATTAGTTGAGATGACGATGTTGCATTTCAATTTCTCAACTTCTTAAAGAATGGAGTGGCAACAGTTAAAGGATTGAACGTGTCATTTTCTCAGACAGTTTTGGTAGAGGTTATGGGACTACCATTGGAAGGTGAGGAATTTACAAAGAATCTTGACCCAACTTTCGCTAGAGATCAGTTCACTCTACATGGATACCCATAGCTTGAAGTTAATAAGAAACAAGGTACTGTTAGACTATCTCTTCCTGAGCCATTTCAACAATGTGTGGTTTTTATCATTAGGTATTTCACCTGTGAAGGGAAACACTCATTTTTGCATGCTATTCATTTCAAATTTTTGAGTTATTTAAGGCATGCTAACAGACCTATCAATGTCCCTAGCTTTGTGTTTGGCATTTTGTCAAAACAAGCCATACTAGTACAGGAGGGTAGTCGAAACTCTGTCTCCCACCATTTCTTAATTAAATTGTTGGTGGAAAAAGATTTAAGGGAGTAATCACATATTTCCTAGGAGGAATTTTTGTTGCGAGGGTTTAAGATGCCTATCCTATAACCAATTGGGTGTAGAGTAGGGCAGAGGGTTAAAATTGCTGAAGGAACTAGAAAAATCTTTATCGAAATTGGACAATGTTCTTCGTCCAAAAAGAAAAAGAAAGCTAAGGTTAGAAGCCCTAATTCCTCTGATTCTCCTAAATCTACTAATTCCTCTACTTCAAGAAAAATTCATGAAGAGGAATTGGAGACTCCTACAGAGAAGGCTAAAGTTTCCCCTGTAGTAGAAATAGTTTCCCGAGAGTGTAAGAAATGAAAAGTTAACCCTAGTACTAGCTGATAGGCTAAGGCATCTCCTACAGCCAAGAGCACTTCCAAAAAAAGGAAAGCCCTAGAAAAGGAGGAAAATCCATTAAGGAGAAGTGCTTGGCAAAGAAAAAAACCAACTGAGGAGATTCTAGATAATGAACCGCAGGTAATCCAAGATTCTGAGCCGAAGGAAGAAGAAAATGAAAATATCCAGCAAGAAGTTGAATTACGGCCTGAAATTTCTCAACAAGATGAGAAATGGACTAAAGTTATGGAATAGGGCACATTTGAGGAATCTCATGATGACAAAATAGAGAAGGTTCCTGATAAACTCGAGAATGTAGAAGTTATTACAATCGGAGATGACAGCTCGGAGGAGCAGGCTTATGTATTTCAAAGGAGGGGACTAGCCTCTGGGAATTTTACGGAAGATGATTTAGGAAGTGGTGATTTTGATAGTTATATCAAGGAGGTAGATGAACCAACATTCTCTCCTACAATAGAATCTCCTATGGAAGAGAAGGATCCCTATGAAGAAAATCTAGCTGTTGATATGGACCTTGTCAAGAAGGTGGTTGAGCAAATTTTGAACAAAGGGTTAGAAACATTAGCTTCTGTGGCTCAACAATGCTCTAATCTTGAGAGAGCTATGGTTATTTGGATGGATCCTTTAAAAAGGACAAGTGCTAATAGTGGTAAGTCATCTATTCCTCAAGCAGTAGATAATTCTCACCATAGTTTGATATCAGCTCAATCTAGTCCAACATCTTTGTTAGATGTTATTTTCTTGTTGGCTAAGAAATTAAATTATGAGAGGGAAAATTGGAAACAACAAAGGAAAGAATTGAATAAAATCATAGACAGTCATTATTAGGAAACACTTGTTCAAGAGGAAAAGGTAGGACAGTTAAATGTGAAGCTTGACAAAATTACATCCTTAATCCCTGACTTAATGGGTTGTAGATCCCCATCACTTGTCTATGCTCTGTTTCTTAAAGAACAGCTGTTGAATTACCAAATGACCTGTATTATGTAGGATAGGACTCCCTCATTACAAGAGCCTACTCAGTTTTCCCAAGCTTTCCATTACTCTCCTGTAGCCATAAAAAATTTGTTGTGTGAACTTTATCTTCACAATCTTGCAGTTCCAGATGACCGAGTTTGGAATCCCTTACTTTATGTTAGGGATATTCAACTTAGAGCCTTCATGTCTTAGATATAGAATGAAATTAGTTGGAACACTCAAGCTAAAGTGTATAGAGATTTGGAGTCAGACATTGCCCTGTTTCTAAGGCCTGAAGCCAAGGATCCTCGAACTCTCTATTATAACTAGTTAAGAATAGCCCCCTCTGAATCAAGTAGTGAGATCATCTATCCAATGAGGAAGGAAACATTTAATGCATATGAATAGATGGTGAATACTGAACTACCTGAGGATAGAAATGCCATACATTGGCACTGGAATAGTTTATCTGGGGAGATGAGAAAGAGAGAACCACATTCACCTCTCAATTTTGCTATGGAAACCTAGCGTGCTCCTTGGTACATTTCTTTAGGAAGAGAGAGAGAAAGCTTTTGGATCCCATTAACCTTTCAGCCTCCATTATTAATGTCTCCATTACTTGAAAATTTAGAAAGTCTGGATAGTTTTAACATGGAGGAAAAGGACAGGTGGAAGAAACATAGGAAAACAAAAGGGTTCTACTAGAGTTTTGCAGAGGGAGGATCTGGATAGAGAGTAGTTGTTGACTATAGATTGATAGCTAGGTTAAAGAATTTATTTGCTGTGAGACCAACAAATAGCTAAGCTGGGGGGAATGATGAGTCAAGTTTATAGGGTGTTTTGTTTATGATTTTCTAAGTACAGACTTGAATATCTTATAGTTTTTCATAAACATGATATAGTCTTTTATGTTTATAAGTTTTAACTATATGTATATTTGATACTTATGGGACTTAAAGACAATACTAAATATATATCTAGATTAATGAATGTCATGGTAAATCTGGTATATTTCTTCTCTAGCTTTAATGGGTAGACCTCCTGCAGTTGTGTGACAAGGCTACATTAAAATAGGGAAAACTTATTATGATCTATGCCTTGGATTCGTGTTTTGGATTTTGTTGTGTTAACCTTTTGCAGGAAGAATAAGTCAAGCAAGGAGCCCAGAATAAAGGATGAGTGGGTCTTTCAAGGTGGGTGACTATTTCAGAGTTCATTATGGCTCCACTCCTTCCATCACTTTGCGGTTGTTGATTTAGTCCAAGACAATCTAGTTGTCGAGCGTTCCTATATTTCTGAAGCATTGAATGTGGCTTATCTTCTTGCATAAATGATGTTTTTGCTCCTAAAACTAAAAGTTGTTATGCTATGTAATGGAAGACCTAGTTTGTGTAATACCCCAAAAATGGGCTATAAGTTCATTAACCTCCTACATCGACAAATCGAACGAAATCGACATCAAAGTCCTAACCTAAGGCACATCTAAACATCATCGAATCATAATTGATTATCTTAAATTCTGCATCGGGGAATATTCCTAGTAATATTCCTAATTATCTTAATTATCTTTAATTTAATGATTATTTGGCGATAAATCACATTTATCCTAAGTTTGATTAATTGAATATTTTCATATTTAATTAATTAGATTTAATATTTGCCACTTAATTGTGTAATTAAATTTAATTCTATCTATTATTAATTGTATTATTTAATTTTGACAATAAATCAAAATTCCTATCTTTAATTGATTAAATTCTTATTTAATTAATTAAAGCATGTTGTCATTATTTAATAATATAATTTTTAATAAAAGTTTGATAAAATAGTTAATTAACCCATAAATTAATTATTTATTTTCAAAAATCAGTTGAGTTGAGGATAAATCACTTTATTTATTTATTTAATTCTTAATTATTATGCATATTCAAAAGAAACAGTTAAACTCCAAATCAGAAAATCAATGCAAGTTATTGACTTTTTGGAACTCAACATCCTTTTGGAGTTCAAAAAGCTGATCTAAACTCTAATTTGAGTTAAAAAGCTATTTTTGCATGATTTTGAGAATTAACTATCTTTTATGATCAGATAACTCAAAAATCAAGATGAGTTAATTTGAGTGATTTATGGCTTTTATCCATGCACCTCCCAAGCCCTGGATTTCTATAAATTAAAGGCTTCAGCTCTTCACAAATCATCTCATATTTTGCACAATCACGCTGGAGAATTGAAATTGAAGAATCAAAGCTCTTGCGAATCGGCATTTTTGTGAGATCAATCTTATTTTTGCATTCATATTTCATATCATTATTAGATTAGCATAGCATATCAGTTTTCAATAGCATTCATATCATATCAGTTTTTATCATTCTTATTGCATAGAAAATATCAAAAATATAGATTAATTGCATTTATTCCATATCTAGAATTGCATTCAAATCCTTCATTTAGGTGTCGTCTAGGTCACTGATCTTGATTACAATCTGAGAACATTAATCTCGCACCTATTAGAAGGCAGTAAATCGCTTGGTTAGATAGCTTTCAATTTTGCACGATTTTGATTATCACTAACCTCTAATGTTTTACTGAGTGTTGTGTCTATAGATCAGGTACAATTTTCACACACACAGTTTGTAGGCATTCTATTTTTCCTAGTTTCCTTTAAATAAGATGGAACTTATGTTTCCAGGCTAGATAGATGTTTTGAGAAATTCATGTTGTAATCGAGCAATAGAGTAAAGCATTTTGATATTCTATATTGTATCCATGTTTTATTGAATGAATATATGATAGTTCTTCATTTCAATCTCTGAGTTATAATTCATTCATACTTCCATGGGGGCCCACATGGGAGATGAATTCCTTGTTCATGCTTAAGTAGAATTCATTTCAGTTTAGTTCAGTTAAGTTTCCTTCAAGTTATTAAGTACTGTTGTTCCTGCAGCCACTGGTAGTAGAACCATTGATTGTATCCTGCAACATAGGTTTACTTCCAAAGCATTAATTATTTACTGTTATGTTTTTCCTTCAAGATGAGGATTAATCTGTAAGTTCAGTTTCTAGTATAAATTTCCTATAGCAACTGCTTTACCTTAGTAGTGATGACTATTGAGAAGAACTAAATCATAAACTTTGCAGTCACTATCTCAAGTTCACGTTCCCAGATTGATACATTAAATGAGTCTAGCATGATGTTCTAAGTAGAAACATGATGAGTTTTAGCAATAAATCATTGTTTAAGGTGTCCAATCCTTGTGTTACTAGGCTATTATTCTAACCAGCCAATTTGCACTAACTAGTTAGTCTATCAAGTTGTAGTGAATTCATGTCAACCTTAGTATTTCCCTATCTTTCTCATCTAGTCTCGTGTTCATTTTTATTCTTTTATCTTCCACCATTCTTTTTTCATCTTCAACTTTTCCTTTTTGTTTTAATATTTCACACTATCCTTACCGATTGGGCTTCTTGTTCTCTTTTTAGTGCTTTCACTTGATCAGCTAGGTTTTTGTTATTTTTAGATAGTTTTGATATTATATCATTAGATTCATCAAACATTTGTGTGTTTGATTGTTCTTCAAGTTCTTCAACCTGATCTTGAGTGTCTTTCAATTGATATGCTAGCTCCTTCCTCTTGTTGATTGAATGCATCAGTTTTCTCTTTAATTCATCAATTTTCTCATTGGTTATTCTCAGTTCCATTTCCATGTTATCAATCACCCTTTCATACCTATAGCTCTCCATTCCTCTAGATCTTTCCTCTCAAGTGATTAACTTCTTAATAAGAGACTAAGCTTTGATATCAATTGTTGGATTAGGTAAGGAAAGGTAAGTACTGAGAAGGGAGGGGTGAATCATTACTTTAAAAACACTTTTAAACTAATTAAAATTTCTTCCTTAAATATTTACTGAATTTATAAATTTTGCATGCATCATATAAAACATAACATATAACTAATAACACATTTATTTTGGTATCGCAAAAATCCTTGTTAGAGGATAAAAACTACGGTGGGAATGACACCCACAAAACTTCACTACTATAGTAAAAAGTTTCCTTGGTTAGAGCTACAATATTAGCTATTTCTAAAAGCTTACCCTATTAAGAGTATTAACCTGATTAAGAGTCTTAAGACCTATTAAGTCTACCTTGTAAGAGGATTTTACAATTCTAATCTAAAAATTGTACATGGTTAAAGGATTTACAATATAAGATCTATTAGGATCTGCTTGGTTAAGAGACTTTACAATTCTGATTACTCTTTAATTAGTAAGAAAAACTTATCTATTAAACTTGCATCAATCATATGCATATCATACTCTTTATGCTCATAAACTTATTACCTCATAATATGTACTACTCACAATATCAATTCAGTGCTTGGTAGATTCAATTCTGAATCACAATCAATTTCTTCTCTTTACTACTTTGTACTAGGTGGCTTCTCTACTCATCACCTTCTCTATAATCTCTGCTTCACACATGCAATCTCACTCTATGCAAGCATACTAATCTTCACACTCTGATCCATTTATATATAACTCTAGAAGCGGTGCTAGATGTTCTAGAATCATCTCTACAAGCGGTTCTAGCACTGGTTACTCCTCCAAAGCATATATCATACTTTATTCTCATTGGAAGATCTCACTTTGTAATCGTGTAATCATTATGTTTTATATCTCCAATGCTCTGACATACAATCTCCTCAAGATTTGTAAACTATTTTCTGTTCAGTGCCCAGGTTCAATGTGCTTAAAGATTCTCCTTGTGTCAGCTTGCTATACTTGGTAATACATTTTCCTCTAGCTTGATAACTATCTCATCTTCTTAGTTCAATCAATGTTGTAGCTCAATATAACTTAGTGCTCAGTGCCTAAACTTGCTTTGCCTTTACCGAGATTACCTATTCTCTTATTTCCTTTTACCGATTAGCTTTTCCTGCTTTACCGACATGTCTTTCCTTTTTTTTTACCGAATGACTTTGACAATCATTATGACTTCCTCATAAATAATGAAAACAAAATAAATTCTAGGAGTATCAATTAATTGTAAGATTCTTAATGTACTAGATGTTATTGTGCCATCCTAAAAAGTTAGCACCCATAATTAGATGCTCTATTAGACCCTATTTTGGTGATGTTGAGGTATGATGTCCATTATGCTTGATCCTGGCAACTTGATACCTCTTTTTCCACTTATATTCCACCATAATAGCACCCAGTTCAAATCCAGGATCAAAATCCTAGGCACAAAATGACTCGATCATTCTGTACTTGAGTATAGGACAACTTAGTCATTTTGTGCTTGAGGATTTAGGCCCAAATTTGACCCAGAGCCCTATGTTGGGGTGTTAATGGGAAAATAGATTTGATGGTTGGACCATATTATTTTTTTATCTTAAAATGGTGGATTGGGTATAAAAACACCCTATCTCTCCTCATTTTGCATATCATAACTATACTGAAGCATTTCCAATCAATTTTTCAAGTGCATTCAAGAGATCAAGAGTAATTAAGCAATTGGATTCAAGATTTAGATGCAAGCATCCAAGATCTCATTTCTCCAATTCATTCAATTCAATTACAAGGCAATCCTCATTAATATTTTATTCATTCAAAAGATAACGAGTTTAGCAATTCGAAGGATGTTCCATCTCCTTGTCCTGGACCTCAACTTCTTCCTACACCTTCCTCACCTCCTCTATATGTTTTTTTTATACCTCCTATATCCTATAAACATTATATTGATGTTATCTCTCAACCTAGTGTGGTGCCTTTCATTCTTCCTCATAAAGAAAAAAAGGAACCGATGTTGATTGATCCTAAATCAAACCAAATCTCAAGAAAAACTAAATGTAACTATTGTGCTCATGAAAACTATCATAAACATCATGTTAGAGCCCCTGAACATGCTTCCCAAAATGTTTCTTCCCCTAAGACACCTACTAATGCTTTGATTCCCTTTGACTAACCTATGCAAAGCCCAAGGGAGGAAGTTAACTTGAAAAATATGAAATTAAACATACATGATAATTCTATTTGAGTCTTAGATCCTATTACAATTAATTTGAATGAAGAAGATACTCTTGATGATGATGACTTCAATATTTTTAATGCAAATAATGATATTCATGCTAGTGATTATGATGATATGTGTGAGCTTATTGATGTTGATCATGATTTACCAACTATGTTTGCAAAAAAATTATCTCTTAGTACTAGTGATGAAAAAAGTGACCCATCTTTACAACATGGTCCTTATTTGGAACTAGATATTGTTCCATTTGTTGTGCTTGATGTTGCTCATCTTTCATGTTTCCCACCTTTCCTAAATACTACAAATTGAGATGGTGGGGTAGGTGATATGCTTGACTAGCTCCTCTTGTATGATGGATTCTTTGTGTTTACTTGTTGTAATGTGCTTCCCCCATGATGTGTTTCTTGTTATATATTTTATTTAGATTTCTTTAGATGAACCTTGTTTCTCCATTGGCACAAGGTGATGAAAAAATCAATCTTTTGTGGCTTTCCTCTATTTGTATCTCATTTTTTCTATATGAACATGTTACATGTTATGTTGTGCATGTGCCACCATTTGTAAATGTGTTTTTGTGTTTTCTAATTGGGGATGATGCAAAATGATAGCTACCTATTCTTTTTGGTCTTCATGATGTCAGCTCAAAAAGACTCTTCTTCATAACTCTTGTATGACATTCGTCCACTATGCATGTAGTTATGCTACCTTTGGGGAATGATGAAAATTCATTTTGATATGATTATATATGAGTTATCATATGATCATACCAACTCTGAGTTAGTAGATCCCTTTCATACTCTTTTTTATAATGTGTTCATTTCCCTTGGTTTGTCATTTCTTGGGGGAATATGATAGTGGAAATGTCTCTCGTGGGTGCATATATGCTTCATAAAAGTTATTGCTCCCGTTAAGGCATTTGCAATTTCTTTATTGTGGGGGTATACACTCTACTCCTTGTTTCACATTTTGCACACACACAATGATTCAATACAATATCTTTTATGCAAGTGGATAAGGAGATAATGCTTTCACTACATTCATCTTTTCATTATCATGCCTCTATGAATTATTCAACAAATCTCTTAATGGAGACAATGCTTTCCTTAAGGACTGGCCCTCATTTTCTAGATCCCCTTAGAGACAATGTTTTCCTTAGGACTGGTTGCCTTTTTAGAATCCCTTAATGAAGACAATGCTTTCCTTAAGGAATGATCCCTCTTTTTTGATGGGTTGACTAGCATAACACAACTTGGTATACTATTAATGTCATCTTTTGTAGCAACACGTTCTCTTTGCATGATCTATAGTAAGGCAATACCTTACTAGGATAGTGGTCACACCTCTTTCTCTCTTTCAAGTGATGCCTCTTTTATCTTGGTTTTGGATTTGATAAGGACTTAAGTCACTTTGAGGCTTGATGTTTCTTTGTCTCCTTGACCTTGATAAGATCATTCTTATGTATTGATCTACTTTACCAAGAGCATGAGTTTTTATCATGCTCCCACTAAAGTGGGGGTTAAATGTACCATCCTAAAAAGTTAGCACCCATAATTGGATTCTCTTTTAGGCCCCATTTTGGTGATTTTGAGGTCTAGTGTTCATTATGCTTGATCTCGGTGACATGATTCCTCTTTTTCTAATTCTTTGCAACCAACCTGGCACCCAATTCAAAATTGGGACCAAAATCCTAGGTATAGAATGACCCATTCATTTTGTTCCTAGGTATGACTAAATCATTTTGTATCCAGGTATAGAATGACTCAATCATTATATACTTGAGGATTTAGGCCCTTTAAATCAAATTTTCCAATGCCATAGAATTTTTTTCTAGCAACATGATTTTGCTATCTATCAACATGACACACATTTTTGTCATAGTGTTCCCTTTGTTCACTAGAGTCCCTGTATAAGCACCATGCATTATCAATAGTTCTTTTAATGGTAGGCTTGGGCATCATCTTACACTTGATGTTAATATGATTTAGACCAACAAAGAGGGAGGGTGAATCAGTTGTTCTCAGGTCTAGATGTATAAAACAAACTTTAAAACTATTCAACAAATCAGATCTAACAACCAACAGCTACTCGATCATTATTGATTGCAAAACAAAAATATATAATAGTGCAGTCCACTTATCCAATAGCATCTAACTTTTAAAACACATAAATGTTCAAACCAAAACATTCACACAAGTATCAACACCATGATTTATAGTAGAAACCCAATTTGGGAAAAACCACTTTGTAACATGTTACTATTATGTTCACTCTTTTGAAGTGAGCTCAGTAAAAAGCCAACCTTGTCAAAGGTTACAAACACACTGTCAGGTGTGACCTGGTTAAAGGATTTAAACCACTTTGTTAAAAGTGCACCTTGTTATAGGACTTACATACACTCCATTAAAATGCAACCTTATTCAAAGGATTTATACCTATGACTGTTAGGTCAACCTCTGTTAAAAGGATTTTGACTAATACAATGTTTAGAAAGTAGTAGTAGTATTGATCTGAAAAACATACAACTCACTTTGAAAATATAAGATCCAATTTCATACACATATGCTAGCTTATTGACTGTGAACTTTTACCATCCCCATCACTGATCTACTCGAAACTCTCTTCAAACAATCACAACACTTCTCCTTTAGCCTTCTCTGCTTAGACAACCAATAACATCAACAATACTTCCAACATCCTCTCTTCTACAACCTCTACCTTAGGTTTCCTTAATACTTCCTCCATTAGGTCAATACATCTTTTACTGCTTAATCTTCTTCGTAGATCTTAGGGTTAGGTCAGATTCATCGAATCCATCCTACTTTATGTTCTTTGGCTATCCTTCTAGAAATATCTCAAATCTATTAATAGATTTATAATAAAATGTTTTACAATGCATTAAATTCTTTCATACAATCAATAAATAAAGTCAACACATTTTACATAATCCAAGAATTCAAAGATGTCGGCTGGAAATCTGAATTCTCTCTCAAATGCAAAATACTGATGCTCGATCAATATTGTGTTCAACTTCTCGGTCTTCACTATAAAGCTTGGTCACCTCAAAAATTATTTCCTCAACTAATATTGTCTTCCTCAGCAATTAACTGGTGTTTGGTCAACATTGAATTTACTTGGCATATACTAGCTCGGTCGACACTAACATCACTTGGCTTAAACTAGACTTCTTCACTTTTGCTCAGTTAAGCCTACTAGTTTAATCTTCATTCTTACTTAGATAAAAAATACATTGTCTTATCATTGTGCCAAATAATCAAGTACTCATTGAAGTATTGAGATAACTCAACCTTTCCTTAGGTGCTATTGTTACCAACCTTGCCTTTCCCCTTAGCAACAATCAAATAGATATAGTACTTTCTTAAATAGCAACAGTCTTACCAGTTAAGGTTTGACATCAATGACAATACAATAATTGCTTCAATTGCAGTTTCCAACACTTGACACATGGGAGTTTGATGGTCTTTTGGAGGAATGCATACTTTCTTTGAAAGCATAAACCCCCACTTAAATGTTGTGTATCCCTTCTTTTCACTAGCAAAAATTTTTCCACTAGTGGTACCCCTTTTCTCTCCAAGGGTAAACATGTGGGTGTCTCATGGGATTTTTTAGAGCTTCAAATTTTTTTCAAAGGATATTTTTGTGCCAAATTTCCACGTGTTCTTCTCATTGCATCCACATGCTTCCATGTGTCCAGCCCTGTAGGCATATTACTTCTTTCAGTTTTAGCGTAGTTCTCTTAAAGAAGTTGTGTTGTTTGTAGAAGGGTAATAGTTGAGCATAATGATGGAGGATACAATTTTGTTTGTGAATAAAGGGATAGCTAGAAGTTGTTGAGTTGAAAATGAAGATCTTAGTTTATTAAAGCTTTGTGAAAATGAACACATGGCGTACTATCTGATTCACTTTATGTTAGGATTTTTGGGCCACCATTTCCTAGCCGACTTATATATGCAAAGCTTTGTGATGTAAATAGAAGAAAATTATTATGATAGGGGAACTTCCACTCTTATGTTGAAGGCTATTATATCTTGCCCTAAAATTTTAATGTGCATTTGGGTCAATGAAATATATCAACCGTAATTGTAGCCCTTTGTTATTTCAAGATTCATTGTTTCATAAATATTTTATGTACTTTTCTTGACTTTAGCATTTGCATTTTGGTTTCTACTAGGTAGATTATGCTTTTTAAGCTTCTCTATTATATGGTTATCATTGCATGGTTTCACTTTATGTCTCATGCTTAAATAGTTATTCATAGATCTATGACTATTCCCAATCCACATTCGATCTAAAGGGTTGTCTTAGAATTTTATTTTGTGAAATAGCCTGTGCATTTTAAAGTGTTGTAAAATCTTGGTGTATCACCATCTATGTTTTTTAGCAACATTGTTTTTCCCTCTTCTCTCTAAAATAAAGAGTCAACTTTTAAAATCCTATAGGTTTATGCTAGAATCATAAAATAAAATGAATTGGAAAAGGTAAGGAAAGAATCCAAGAGAGTATGCAATGGAGGAGATATACCAAATAATTGAGAGAGAGATAGAGAGATTTTCCTTCAAGAGATCAAAAACAAGCTCACAAGAATGCTCTAAGAACCAAGGCAAGAACACAAGGATTTGAAAGGGGAAAAACAAGAAAAAACCCTTGTGAATTATGAATGAGGTTCAAAGCCAAAAGAAGGAAGAATTGGAGCTCAAATCTCATTACAATAGGAGAGAAAGAAATGAGAGAATAGAGAAGATTAATTTTGCAAGTGTGTGAGAGACATCTCTATAAGTAGAGATGAGTGGAGGAGTTTTCATGTAACTCCCATCTTATATGAATGCCACATTCATGTTGTGTGTGAGACAAATGTGAGATTCCTCTTACAGAGGAATATATATTTTCCTTATTAAAGTAATTACAAATATGTGACATGTCCTCCTACTTGGACTAGAGGACAAATACAATAGGATACCTTGGTTTATCCTTTAAAATACATATTTACCAAGGAAATATTAAATTCTAACACCCCCCTTTAATCTTTACTTGGGGTAATTACATCAAGGGGTATTAAACCCAAATTGTTACAAGGAAATTCAAATTTATATCTAGAAAGAGGTTTTGTCAAAATATCTGCAACTTGATCTTCACCTTGGCAATAGATGAGGGAAAATTTCTTTTTTTCAATGTGCTCTCTAATGAAGCGGTGATGGAGTGAAATGTGCTTTGACTTTGCATGGTAAACTGGATTCTTTTCCAAGGCTATTGCACTTTGATTGTCACAATACAATGGTGTAGGTTCTTGTTGAGGTAGACCCAAATCTTGAAGTATTCTTCTAAGCCATAGAGCTTCTTTAGAGGCATAAGTAAAACTTTTATATTCAACTTCGATAGAACATAGAGAAATAGATTGATCTTTTTTACTTTTCCAAGATATAGCACCTGAACCAAGAGAAAATCAATACCCAAAAGTAGATTTTCCATCATTGGGGTCTCCACCTAAATCAGAATTAGTAAAACCTTTTAAAGAAAAATCAACATTTACATCATAAAATAATCCTAAGTTAATAGTACCCTTAATGTAATGTAATATTCTTTTAGCAATTTTTAAGTGTGTTTGTTGAGGTTTGGACATGAATCTTAAAACTAAACCAACAATAAAAGATAGATTAGGTCTAGTGTGAGTTATATAATTTAAACTACCTACAAGTTCTTTATAAGGAGTAGCATCTATGAATGGAGATTGCATATCTATCATTAACTTAGTTCATAACTCACATGGAATTGAAACATGATTAGCATCATTCATATGAAATATATCTAGAAGATCTTTAGCATATTTACTTTGAGAGATAAAAATACCCTTGGGGGTTTGCCAAATTTGCATTCCTAGAAGAAATAATGTAAAAGTCCTAAATCAGTCATTTTAAATTTTTGATTAAGTTGGAACTTAATATCATAAATTAAATGGTTAGAACTAGAGGTAAGAATCAAATCATCAACATAAAGAATTATAATAATAATGTCATCTTCACTATGCTTGATATACAAGTTAGGATCATTTTTACTTCTATAAAAACCTTTAGAAATAAAGAAAGCATTGATTTTGGAGTACCACTCTCTAGGAGATTGTTTTAAACCATAGATAGATTTATTTAGTTTGCATACTAGATGTTCATGACCTTCTTTAATAAAACCGGGACTTTGAGACATATAGATTTATTCATGCAAATCACCATTTAGAAAAGCACTTTTAACATCCATTTGGTGAATAGGCCAATTCATTTTTGCAGCTAAAGCAAGAACAACTTTAATGGTACGCATTTTTGCAACAGGAGCAAAGGTCTCATTATAGTCTATTCCTTCAACTTGAGAAAAACCTCTTGCTACTAGTCTAGCTATAAACTTACTAATATCACTATTTGCATTTAACTTAGTTTTGTATAACCATTTACATTAAACTAAATTTTTTCCATGAGGTAAAGTAACTAAATCCCAAGTATTATTAGAAATTAAACTATCATATTCCTCTTGCATAGCAATTTTACAATAAGGTTGATTTTTAGCTTGAGCAAAAGTTTGAGGATCTTTAGAATGCATAAGAGAAGACATTAAAGAATAGTTACAATAATTAAGTCTCCTAGGTCTAAGACCACCCATTCTAGAAATGTAATTATCACCTTCATTAATTAAATCTTTAAACCATTTAGGTTTTCTCTTAGAAGTAATGGAAACATCACTATGAGGAGTAAATTCATCATTTTCATCATCACTATGAGGATTAAATTAATCATCATCATTATGAACATAATTACCATCATTATGAGCAAAATTATCACTATGAGGAGTAGAAACATTGTTACTATCATCATCATCTTTTTTAATACTAGTAGGAATAGAAATAGGAGCATTAGGAGTAGGGTTTAGAATAGGAGGTTGTTACTCCATGAGGTCAAGAATACCCCCTTTAAATTCATCATCTTTGGCCTTGGAACAATCATGTGCTTCATTTTCTACAATAACAACATCTCTTGCAATATGCACCTTGTTAGTAGTAGGATCATAAACTCTATAAACTTTAGTGAATTCATTATACCCAAAAAAAATAAATGAAGAGGATTTTGAATATAATTTGTGCCTTTTCTTTTGGGTGTGTGAACATAAGCAATAGATCCCAAAATTCTCAAATGTTGTAAATTTGGTTTTCTACCAGACCATGCTTTCTTGGGAGTAATGTCTTTCAAAGCTTTAGTAGGAGTTCTATTAAGAAGATAAGTGGCACAAGCCATTGCTTCAGCCCATAACTTGTAATGTAAATCTTTAGCATGTAACATACATCTAGCCATTTCCAAAATAGTTCTATGCTTCCTTTCCTGCACACCATTTTGTTGTGGTTTATAAGGAACAATAAGCTCATGTTTTATCCCAAAAGATCTCAAGTACGAACAAAATGCATGTTGGAAAGTTGTCTATACTAAAGTATTTGACCACACATATAGTTTTCATTATGGAAAAAAAGTCATATAGTAGTTTGGAGTCAGCGCACTAAGTGTAAAGATTAGAAATCAGTTAAGTGTTGAAGACTGGACAACATACAGAGTTCCTGCAGCTCAGAGCACCTGCGCCCATGCATACGGATGAATTATGGTATGCACCTTGGAATTTAAGATTTTTATACTATACTTATTCTTAGTCTAAGAGTGCATAAGTAGATATGCAAATATGTGAAAGTTACAGTTAGTTGAAGTTACACAGCTAGTGTGTGCCAGCAGAGAACATAGCATAGAGCCGACAGTGACTATTTTGGTTTGCGATTGTAAATTAATGTTGTAGAGGCTATGCGCCCATTGTATTTAGGTTTCCAACATATGTATATGTATAATTATAAGCACGCTTAAGCCAATTCATTTGGAAGCATTATTTGTAATTAGTTATAGGGTCAACCTAACTATATAATTGGTATGAGTGCATAAATATAAGGTGTGCCCATTGTATTCGGTATGGATGTTGTATAAAAATTATGTGAAGTAGAGAAGAGGTATGCAAAGAGATCATATAATGTATTAGAGCTTTGCTAGAGGTCAAAGCATCAGTGCACCAAAGGAACTGATCTGACAAGTAGTGTCACAACAACAGTTCACCAGTAGATATAGTGTGTATCTAATCTCAGAAGGTTGTAGCCTTCATCATTTGAGTAGTAAGCTCTAGAATAGTGAGTCCACTCCCCTAATAGGGGTCATTATAAAAGAATCCTAACAGGGTCCAACCCTTAACTAGGTCTACTATACTAAAAGCATTGTAAAGCTACTCCTAACAGGGTAAAGGATCTTCTAACAAAGATCACAAAACACTAGTGCAGAATATTAGTGGGTATCAAGTCCCACCGAGGTTTTTACCTATTTGGGTTTCCCCATAACCATATTGGTGTCATGTGTTGATTTCATGTTTCATGTTTATGTGAATGTTTAATTCAATACTTAAGCATTTATAATTCAGTATTCAGATTAAAGTGAAAATTTAAAATACAGTGAACACTGATTCACCCCCCCTCTCAGTCTTCCCATTCCTAACAATTGGTATCAGAGCTTTGGTCCTTAGCAAAGAAGTTTAACCACTTGAGGAGATCATGGAAAAAGAAGATTTGAACAAGAATATTGAAGTAGCTCTTGAAGACCTAGACAACTGAGAAAGAGAAATTGAAAAACTAAAAGAAAAAAGTTAGTGATGCTCAATTAGTTATCAAGAAACTAAGAATGGATTTGAAGGGATGCTCTAACAATGATCTTGAAGAAAAAGTCAATAAGTTGAATGAAGAAAACGCATCCTTAGTGAGTCAGCTTGAAGAAATTGATGACAAACTAATGAACAATCAAGATGTCTACAATGAACAAGTAAAGGAGAATCTTCAACTCAATGAAGAGTTAAGGGAAGCAAATTTGGAAATCTTGGATCTAAAGAATTGCAAAGCAAGATTGGAGTTTGAATTAAAGAAGTCAAAGGATCATATTGACAAATTACACACCAGTGCTAAATTAGTAGAATCACAGTTGTATGCAAGAAGAATCAAAGGAGACACTAGCTGTATTGGGTACAATGAAGCACAAAATCAGATTGATAGTATGCGAGCAAGAAAGGATTCACAAAAGGAATCTACTAATATTGAGAAGACTGAAGATCAAACCAAAGACAATGGTAGTCCTCCTAAAAATGAGCGCAAGTCTATTGAATGCAACTATTTTGCATGTAACAAGCATGGACACATTGGAAGGAACTGTACATAGGTAAAGCCTTTTAATGGTTACTATTATACATGTAATAGATCTTGTCATAGAGCAATAAATTGCAAGACTAGTAAGAAGAACAAGATTTAGCATAATCAAAGAAATCAGAATCAGACCAATGCAAGAAGTTCTCAGAATGTTACATGTTAGATATGTAACTATAATGGTCATACAACAAAACAATGTAGAATGGTGACTCATGTCAATGCACTGAGGAATAATAGACCTCTAGTGATTTGTCACACCTGTAATAAGGCTAGACATATCTCAAAGTTTTGTAGATCAAGGGCGCAAGGTCAAGAAAGCCCTAAAAAGGCTAAAGAACTAGTTTCAGATCCTGAAGTAGAAGTCAAGTTTGTGAAGGCATCGGAAGATGTGAGCATGATTTGGTCAGATGGAAAGAAAGAAAATGTTGATGGTAATGTATTGGATGCATCCCCAGTGGACACACCCTCTACATCTGCATGAATGGCCCTTAGGGTCATAGGGGGAGCTAATTTAGCTCTAGACCTCTGCATGGCTAGTATACTCATCCTCAGAGTATGCACCTTTGGACTTAAGATATTGGAGTGTATTGGAACCTTTGTGCAAGAGTGCACATGCTGATTGTTAGCATAAATCAAGTTAAAAAATTTGAAGTGACAACTCGGTTTACTTGGGTTGCATTAATGGTGAAATTCTTACTTTAAGTACACAGGAAGTTGTTTATTCACTCATTGCATTCATATTCAGAGTGATTGGAGAGCAGATTGAGCCTTGGAAGTTTTGTGAAGATTTGGAGATTGAGCTATCAGTAATTGTAGTGCATTTGATCGGTTGCAAGAAACCCTAGCTCATTGCATCGATTCAGAAGCCATCAGAACATCTCAAAGATCATTTGGAAAGTGAATATCAAGTAATTCATGGCCACTCCTATTGTTTTTGATGTTGCTAAGAAGAATAGGTATGTTTTCAAGAGGCACCCATTTAAATCAACCCTAGATGATTTAGAGAGAGCATTCTCCCACACACCGATGGGCATCATGCATGTAGAAGACATAAGGGCTTACATCTATTGTAAGAAGGAACCTGTTGGACTAGATAGGTTAAGGATGCACATGGACACAATGTTGAAACCAGACAAAATGTTCATGGATGAATACACCAAATGGAATGATCACCCCATTATTGAATATGCCATGGCATATGAATTCTATGAGGAAGAATGGATAAAGATATTGTTGAGCAGAATCCATGATGACTTGTTTTGGATTGGAGATGTACCAGTAAGAATAACAAGAGACCTAATTCATGAGATGACAGACCTTTCTAAGACAGGCACCATCCTTCCTGTGGGTAAGGATGTCAGGAAAATGGTGGAGCAAGTGTGTAAATCAAGAAGTGATAAGCGCAACATGACCATTGAGCCTATAGAGCAGCCAGACATTAAGTTAATGTCAATGATACTTGGTTATAGGTTTCATCATACTAGCAGGGTGAAGTATGTCTACGGGCACTATTCTAGCAGCCATCCATCTTGTGGAAGAAGATGGAGAGTTCAACTTGTGTGAGATCTTGCATGCACAGTTGATAGATAATATCAAAGCCATCAAACATGATAAGACTAAGGTATTCAGGTTTGGGTCCCTAATCATCTATATGTACCTTCATATAGTTGGTAAAGTGTCAACCTTGTATCTATACAAGTCCATTCCTACCATGCCTCAGATATCAAACAAGGCAACCATAGAAAGCACACTTAGAGATTTCATTACCTTGGAATTAAAGACCTTCAAAGCAAGGATGAAGATGAGGTTGAAGATTCCTGAAAGTATTGTGGAGAAGTATAAAGATTCAATATGCTTCATGGTGTAGATTGATATTACTTGTATGGAAGCTGTTGAGCCTAGAACTAAGTGGATTCATCCACTTGGGTATGAGGTTGAGGAACAAGTTCTTGAAGCCTATGCATAGGTACTACTATCAGCTCCCAAAGATGAAAATGAACCAAGGTGGGGAACCTATGAAGAAAAATCTAGAGAAGTTGATGCTAAGCTGAACAGTGCTGCAACTAAAAGAAAGGTTGTAAAAGTTACATCAGAGATCTTGAGGATACATGGTGTATCTCAAGTAGATCTTGAGAAGGCTAGGGAAGAGAAGATTACCCTAGAATTGAAGAGTGCAATAGTAGAGGAAGAATAGGAAGATCCTAAGATGAAGAAGATTAAGATTGAAAAAGATGATGACATTCCTTTAGTGCCCAAAGAATCCAGTGATCCTATTGCTCCTCTGAAGTATGAACCAATGATCAGAAGGAAGAAAGAAGTAAGCACTAGTCATCCATCCTCGCTAGCTACAAGGAGTTGGAGAAACATTCAAGCACCCCCTAAGGTAGGATTCAAACCAAGTCTCAAAACCTTGAGCACAAGAATTATTGATGAGGGAAAAATTGATTAGGTAGGAAAGTTCTATGAGACTTACAGTGAAATTGATAAGTCATAAATTCATAATATGATTATCAAACATATGATCAAGTTCAAGAAAATAGTTCTTGAAATGCAGACCTCTGTTCTTGACAAAGTATGGAATATTTTTGAACACCTAAAAAGACAAGAAAATGAAGAGGATATTAGAATAAGAGAAAAAGTGTTACAAGATACTTTGCCTATATGTTCTAAAGATGAAGAAGCACTAATATTGAAACTGGTAAAGCCACACCTAAGAACAAAAATAAGCACTTTGCATATCATGAACAAAGACTATGACCTGATAACTCAGGAAAAAAAGAAAGATTTTGAGAAGGTACTCTTGGAGCAATAGATTAGACTACCTACTATGCCCATCACTCATACATCAAATAAGAAAGGTAAAGTAGCAGAGACCTCCTATGCACTAGTGATAGGTCCTCAAGACTCAGGGCCCATAACAGAAGTTCAAACTGAAGCAGATTAGTCTGCGCCCATATCAGAATCACCCAAAGATAGCACAATTATCATAGATAATGTGGAAATAGCCATGGCAGCTACTGATAAGGAGTTGGACAAGTTTGAGGAAGCATTTATCAACACTGAGGAAGCATAAATTTTATGTAGCAATACCCCTCCCACTTAGCAAGAAGAAGTAATCATAGAAAATACATTTGATGAGAAAGAAGAAGAAAAGAAAGGAGTAGAGGTAGAAAAGAAAGATGAATCTTCTATTGATTTGGTCAAGGTGAAGCAAGAGGTGATGGATATCACTCCCATCACTCTCACCTTAGCATTGTTGTCAAGTTTCACACCTGACACTAGTAGTTTGGACTCCTGGAAGGAAGAAGACCTGATTAAGTTCAGTGTCCTAGCTATGGAGAAGGTGAAGGAGAAGCAAGTAATGAGGAATCCTCTCCTGGTGGAATCAGTAAATATTTTGAACAATTTTCTACCAGAGGATAAGAAAATGGTAAATGTACATTCAGTTGATGATGTGAGCACAGTCATCTCTTAGTTCAAAGTAAATTTTTCAAGCCTAGAAGAATCTACGGCCATAGTGGCAGAGGAGAAATACTTAAAGAAGAGACTCAATGAGCTAATGAGTAATTTTGCACTATACTTGAACTATCTTAAGTCTAGTCAGGCATCATTGAAGGAGTTTGTAGATCAAGGAAGGAAAGTTAGTGTAGAATCCATGGATCAGGATAAGTTCATTGATGCCCATCTTAAGAAGATAAAAAATTTAGAGGCAATGATTGAGAGGGTGAAGATTTCAGTGCTAGACAAAACCAATGATGCAAACATGTGCAACAATGTCTATCAAGGTTAGTTGGACATAATTGAGAAGGCAGAGAAAGAAATGGAGAAGATAAGGTCTAGACAAACTCAATTGATGAACACTCTTGCACCCTCACTAGACATTCTCAGTCAAAACATAAAGGAGATTGATGCGACCATGATAACCTATGATTAAGGTCTGAGCACAAAATTGGAGAAGATGGAGAACCTTCAATATGCATTATGCGCCCATCTATAGATAGTCAATTCTCTGATAACCTTTTGGAAGAAGGAGATCCAGAAACTCAAGATTGCATATCCGGATGTTTTCCCTCAGTGAGTGTATGTAGATAAATTTTTTTGATTCACCTTTGTCATTAATGTCAAAGGGGGAGTTGTATAGAATATGGAGTACATATATGTAGAGGGAGATATAAGAGTTTGTATAAAATTTATAGAAGACAAAAGTTTTTTGTGTAAAGGAACAGTTAGAGACTTGGCCATATTCCTTTGTTGCCATCAATGACAAAGGGGGAGATTGTTGGAAAGTTATCTATACTGAAGTATATGACTAGATATATAGTTGTCATTATGGAAACAAAGTCATATAGCAGTTTGGAGTTAGCGCACTAAGTATAAAGATTGGAAATCAGTTAAGTGTTGAAGACTAGACAACATACAGAGTTCTTGCAGCTCAGAGCACTTGCGCCCATGTGTATAGATGAATTATGGTATGTTCCCTAGAATTTAAGATTGTTAGACTATACTTATGCTTAGTCTAAGAGTGCATAAGTAGATATGCAAAGATATGAAAGTTACAGTCAGTTGAAGTTGCACAGCTAGTGTGTGCCAGCAGAGAACAGAGCATAGAGCTGACAGTGACTATTTTGGTTTGCGATTGTAAATTAATGTTGTAGAGGCCACGTGCCCATTATATTTAGGTTTCTGACATATGTATATGTATAATTGTAAGCATGCTTAAGCCAATTCATTTGGAAGCATTATTTGTAATTAGTTATAGGGCCAACCTAATTATATAATTGGTATGAGCACATAAATATAAGGTGAGCCCATTGTATTTGGTATGGAAGTTGTATAAAAATTATGTGAAGCAGAGTAGAGGTATTTGAAGAGAGCATTAATGTATTAGAGCTTTGCTAGAGGTTAAAGCATCAACACACCAAAGGAACTAATCTAACAAGAAGTGTCACAACAACAGTTCACCAGCAGATATAGTGTGTATCTGATCTTAGAAGGTTGTAGCCTTCATCATTTGAGCAGTGAGCTCTAGGATAGTGAGTCCACTCCCCTAACAAGGATCATTGTAAAAGACTCCTAATAGGGTCTGACCCTTAACCAGGTCTACTATACTAAAAGCATTGTAAAGCTACTCCTAACAGGGTAAAGGATCTTCTAACAAGGATCACAAAACACTACTATAGAATATTAGTGGGTATCAAGTCCCATTGGTGTTTTTACCTATTTGGGTTTCCTCGTAACCATATTGGTGTCATGTGTTGATTTCATATTTCATGTTTATGTGAATGTTTAATTCAATACTTAAGCATTTATAATTCATTATTCAAATTAAAGTGAAAAGTTAAAATACAGTGAACACTGATTCACCCCCCCCTCTCAGTGTTCCCATTCCTAGCAAAGCATTGTTAACATATTCAGTACCATTATCTGTTCTAAAAATTTTAAGTTTAGAACTAGATTACCTTTCTACAAACATATGAAATTCAAAAAATGTGTCACGAACTTGATCTTTATTATGCAATAAATAAATCTAAATTCTTCTAGTGAAATCATCCACAAAGGTAAGATCATACTTTGAACCTTGTATTGAGTTATTCTCCATTGGACCCAAAAGATTACTATGAATAAGATGTAACTTATGAGACACCCTCAATGAAGTACAATGAGGAAAGGGCCCCCTTTTCATTTTGCCACTCACGCACCCAGTGCATGTAGTTTTAGATGGAATAAGAGGAGGTAATCCTTCAACCATGTTAGATTTTAACAATCTAGAAATATAATCAGAATTCAAATGGCCAAGCCTTTCATTCCATCTATTTAAATCAATATTCACTTTCAAAGAGTACCTAGAAGAGGAAAACTCATAAAACTTAAACAAATTATCATGATCCATCTTAGCATTAGCAACAACAAGATCAATGTTGGGATCAATAATAGAGAACATATCCTTATGAAATTCAACTTTGTAATCTTGACATAATTGAGCAACTAAAAGAAGATTGGATTTCAATTTAGGAACATAAAGAACATTGTGTAGTTTTCCATTTGGAACATTAACATCACCAACTCCATCAACTTTTCAACTACTATCATCAGCTAATTGAATAGGAATATTAGTAGTATCAAGTTGCAAAGAATAAAAAACTTCTCTATGAGATGTAACAAGATAAGAAGCGCCACTATCAATAATCCATTCTAATGCATGAGAAGTTTTATAACAAGCAGTAAAAGAATGATGAGATTGATTACCTTGAAATTTATTTTGATTATTGTTATTCATAGGCTTCTTATTGTTTTTCTTTTTAAAATAATCATTAGTAAGGTGACCATCTTTACAACAATAAGTACAATGCGGTTTCTGATTTTGTTGAGTATTGTAATTATTGTTGTTGTATGATGGCCTAGAATTAAACCTATTGTTTGAATGATTGTAACTATTATTTGAAGAACCATTATTATGATGATTATTGTTATTGTTACGATAATTATGGTTGTTATTAGAATGGTTATTGTTATGATGATTATTATTGTGATGATTAGTATGAGACTTATTATTGTGATTTTGAGTTTTAGATACAAAAGCATGTTCAAAAGATTTTTGCCTCCTCTTAACACAACAAATTTTGAAAATAGGATCAGTTAAAAGAGGAGCTAAAGTAGAAATAGCAAGCTGAGAGTGAATATTAGTGATAAATTGCTGAAATTCTTTAGGGAGACATTTCTTAAGAATTATAGTAATCAATCTAATATCTGTAAGAGTAACATTTAAACCATTTAATTGAGTTCTACTAGCATCAAATTTGAGTAAAAATTCATACATAGATTTAAAATTTGTATACCTTAGGTCTTCTAAGTTGTCTTGGAGTTGAATCTTGCATGATTTAGAGGAGTTGTCGTAGGTTTGCTTCAAGATGTCCCATGCTTGATGGGATTTAGTACAGTGTCCAATTAAGACATAAAGATCAGGACTGATGGAGAGTCCAATTAGACCTAGTGCTTCATCATTCTTAACTTGCCAGGCATCTTTGGCAGTTTGAGCAGCAGAGGTGGTTGGTTTAGTAGTCGCATCTGTGGCAACTTCAAGAAAATGCTTAAAATGAAATAAAAAGGATACATGTGTCTTCCATTGATGATAGTTAGAGCTATTGAGTTTAATTTCCAGAATTAGAGTAGACATGTTGAAAATAAGGATGACAAAATGAGTTTAAAATAAATGAAGCTTGAATTAGAGAAAAAGATTAATAAGTAATAATCAACAATTTTCAATAAACAAATTTGATGTATGAATATCAAATGTTTAATAAAATTATAAGTATATCAAATGTATATCTAATTTAAAAGTAGTGAATTAATTTAAACTAATTTAATGAAGATGAACAAAATTAATAAAGTAAAAGAGATGAAATGAGTCAACAAAATGTTCAAACTAAACTAACGTTAGCAAAAACTACAGAAATGCTGAAAATAATCTTAGACCAAATATGCCTACAAAAAAAATGGTTAAATAATGATGATAAGAATCTAAAAATAAACTCTACAAAAAAATAGAGATAAGAATGGCAGTATATTGTAGTGAATAATGAGTAGAATGAATAGCTTTAACTTGCAATAACTTCAAGAAAATTTAAAAAAAACTTTTAATAGAATGAACACTCTAATTCAGTCAAACTTTGCCTGAAGGCGCAAGTTTCAAATTATGGTTTAAAAACTTATGTATTTCAAATAGAAAGAAATGACAGAAAAGTGATTAAAAAAAATGAACCAGACTTTTAACGTTACTTTTCTTTTAATGTTACGACCTAAAATAATTATAAATTTGGTGATATTGTAAAAATACTTGCAGTAGAGACAATATGAGATTGAAATTTAGAAAATATAGTAAATATACTATAAAAAGGAGCTCAAAAGCTATAATAGGGGTTCACGCAATAAGAGGAAAAAAAATAAGTTGAAGCAGTAGACTTTTATGGACATCAGCAAGCATATGGATGAATAATAGTGATGTGGATATTGGGTTGCCGAATTTAATGAAGAGCAATATCTTTGGTAGCCGAGAGTGGGAAAGTTGAAAATGGAAAGTATAGGAGAACTCAAACAAAACAATAGATTATAATTACATAAATCACATATAATTACAAGTTTGAAAGTCTAATAATGGCAATGAAATTATAAACCGCACAGTATATTTCTGAACTTGAAAGAAATGTCAGTGTATTGCAAGCAGAGGAATAAGAAGTTTAAGCTAAAAGAACAAATGTAAATGATGAAGAATAACGTTAACTGCTAATAGAACAAATGTAAATGATTAAAAATAACGTTAGATCTGCAATAAAACATTACAACCTGTAATACATAAATCTGAATACGTTAATAGTAAACAATGTTATCAGCTAGTAAAATATGAAGACTTTCTTTTTCTGGAATGCTTTTCAAGAAACAACAATTTAATAGATGTTGATTAAAGCAATCTAAACAATAAACAATAAACAACAATATAAACAATATAGAAATCAGACATTTTTAGAGAGAATCTATTGTTTTAATACATATTGAAAATTTGCTATTTTTGAAAAAAATATTTTAATGCAATGCTAAATTTTTTTTTAAAAAAGAAAGAAACGTATTCAAAAAATTTAAGAAAGAGATTATGCAAAGAAATACTAAAACGTTAATACTAGTATGGTGGTGGCTGCTTGTAGCAGAAGTAGACAACCCAGATTTGCTTACAAACACTACAAGAAACCCTCACGCTAATAGTAAACAGTCAACTATCCTAGCTTGGTAATGTCTTCAGCTAAGACTGGAGTGTATGGCAGCAATAAGAGATAAATGCAGCTCTACAATCTCAGACTAGGTACGACCAGTAACAGAACTCTAGTCACTCAAATATTAATACGTAGTCCCAGAATAAAGTTCATCTCATATTGATGAAGGGTGCTCCCCTTAATACCACAAACATAAAATAGAGACAAAGAAACAACAACAATATGCAAGAACAAAAAATGGGCTTCTTATTATCTCCACAAGTGTGGAATTACAAACTTTCAGAATTACACTATGCAAAGCCACATGGGCATTCCCTTACAATATTCTATAGGAAAAAGCCTCAAATCAATACCTAGATCTACTACCCAGAACTGCCTAGACAACACTATGGGCCTTCTTTATATAGGCAATTTCCACCACTCAAGAAGGTTCCAGAAATTTAGCCTTTAGGGCTGACCAAACTTAGAATTATTTTATTTTTCAATTTATTACATCAAAGTCGGCTCAAAATAACTTTTGAAACCCAAACAAAAATTTTGAAGGAAATTTATTTTCCACCAATTCAGGTGGCCCAACTTTCGAAGACCATAAGTCATCACTTGATGCTCCAATTGACTATTATGACCCTAATTCAGAAAGGGCGCGAGGAGCTCTACAGTGCTTGCCTCATGCGAGCTCTAGTCATCTGAAGTTTTGACCTCATCCAAGGCCTCTAAAGCCTTCAAAACTAAGTTCAAAGTTTCTGTACCCTATTTCCAATATCAAAAATTTTCAATATCTTCAAGACTAGACTTGATCCGACAATGAAACTTTATAGGTAGGCTGATATGACTAAGATGAACCTCCAACTATGAAACTAGAACATTCTGAGATCGTATGACAAACTTACTAAAAATAAAAAGTTTCCATAAATAGCAACTTTGCACACGATAGCCCTTATTAAAAAGAAAACCAAAAATATTTTTGGGTGATGCAAGATTGCTCTTACACCTAGGATGCTCTTTCATCAGACATCCGGGGTAATTTGAGAAGTGACCTTGTTACGACTCAGGTGTGTAGAGGAAAACCAAGATGGTTAACCTCCTCCTTTGTTAGCCATGATGAATCTTCAATAGGTCATCCTTTCCATTTGACCAAATACTCTTCATATGCCCTATTCCTTGAGCTTCTACAAACACAACTATCCAATATGTCTTCAATCTCCTTGATAGCTGAACTAGTTGTTGGAATACTCCACTGTGTTGCTATAACCCCATCTTCAACACCTCCTTCATGATACTCTATCAGATCTGAAATATTAAATATTGGTGAAATATTCAGCTCAGTAGGCAACTCGACCTCATATGAATTTCTTGAATCATGCTTCTTCAGTATCTTACATGGCCCAAACTTCTTCATTTTTAGCTTGTTATATGTACCGACTAGAAATTGCTCCATCTGTAAATGAACCATGACTTCATCTCCAACCTGAAATTCCTTATGCCTCCTTTTCTCATCTACCTTAGCCTTATACTACGCATTCATCTTGGTAATATGCTTCCTCACCTCCTCATGGATGTTCTTCAAATGTTCTACAAAATCCTTAGCTTCAACACTACTTATTTCTCCTTTATCTATCTTCCTCAACTCAAATGCATTTCTGGGACTACTTCCATATACAATCCGTGGATGATGTGATGAACTAAACTTCCAATCTATCTTCAACTCTTCACTTTCTACTAGTCTCATTTTGTGTGCTACCTTATTTGGCAAACTAGCTCTTGAAATCAAGTCCATATGATGACTAATCTTTCTTACTGGTGGTAATCCATTAGGCACATTATCAGATACAATATCCTGAAACAAATTCAATAATTTTTCAACTTCTACAGGTACATCTTCTACTTCCTCTTTTCCATCCTTTGGAATTAAGGTAAAACACATATGCTCATGCCACATACCATCTAAGAAATTTCCTCTATCAAAAAAAGTTATTCTTGCATTACCACATACCTTTTCTTCTGTTTCCTTCAATGGTTTTAGCTTATGTCGCACTCCATCCTTTATCAGGGAGTAGGTATTCACATGACCATCATGTACAACACACCTATCAAACTACCAAGGTCTACTCAAAAACATATGACATGCATCCATAGATATGATATCACATAGTACCTCATCTTGGTACTTTCCAATCTTGAACTTCACTAGGCACTATTCACTGACCATGACCTTGTGGTCATCCTGCACCCAGGCAAGCTAATATGGATGTGGATGTTTCTACCTCTTGAGCTTCAACTTTGTCACCATCTCTTCTAACACCAAATTATCAGTACTGCCACTATCAATAATCACATCACAACACTTACCCTCACACTTGAACCTAGTGCAAAATAGGCTCCTCCTTTGTTTAGGTTCATTCTCACTACTCAGCAGGACTCTTCTATTGATCAGTGTTTCTCCTCTTTTAGCATCTTCAAAATTGGATGATCTGGCATCTTCATCTACATGTGCAACTCTGGCCTAGTCTTCATTCCTCCTATCCATCCTTCCTTGGTGTTGAGGACATTCAAATGCCCTATGACCTTCTTCTCCATAGTGAAAACATGTTCCACGAAAGCCTCCTCTTCTAGATCCTTGTCCTCTTTCTCTTCCTCTTCCTCTCTGATCTCTATTATTCTGATCATGGAAATGATTGCAATTATCTCCTCTCTGATTTTGACTTTTACTGGCCTCATCCTACTTTTTTAGATCTTCATTTTGATCTCCATATGACCATCCACCAGATCTTCCATCATGACCTCTTCCACTTTGTCTGCTCTCAAACTTGTTCAACTTTTCCTCTACTTTTAGGGAAAACTGGTATGCCTCTTCAATACTATTCATTCAAACTAGATTCAATTCTTCCTGTATGCTTGACTTTAACCCATTAAGATAATGGGAAACTTTCTCCTTGTCAGCTTCTGCATGGCCTATTCTGATGAGGATTCGATAGAACTCCTATGTATACTCCTGAACAGATCTTCCTGCTTGCTTCAAACTTTGCATTTTCTTAAGTAGGTCAAGCTCATAATCAATAGGAATGAATTGTAGGTTCAATTTATCCACCATCCACTCCCATCTTGTGATTTTATCCTTTCCTCTTTGATTTTGCTCTAACTGAATCTCTTGCCACCAGATCTTTGCATGGCCCTTGAGTCTGGCCTTCACAAACTTAACCCGATCAGGATCCTCAATATCTTCATACTCAAAATATTCTTCACATTCATTGATCTAGTTGATCAATTCTTCTAGGTTAAGATTTCTAGAAAATATCAGGACCTCAATCTTAGGTCTCTTCCTGATCTTCAAAATGGCTCAGAAAAGTCTTTCTTCTTCTTGATTCAAAACTTTGACTTCTCCTTGTTCAGAATTTACTTCTTCGGCTTCATCCTCGCTTTCATCTCTGACATTAAGATTCATTCATCTGCAAATCTCCTCTTGCAATGCTCGCACTTGTCTCTATAGTTCCCTAACCTCAGGTGTTACAACACCAACTCTTCTGTGATGTTCCCTTCATGGAGGCATTTTTGCGCTTCTCGCTGAAACCCTAACCATGGTCTTGGTGAAAACTGCCTCACAGTCAGCAATCTATTTACACAAAAACCCTAACCCATAGTCCTGGTGCAAACTACCTCACAATCAATGATTTGTTTACACACTCAGGAACTCCTACTCTAATACCACTTAATGGAGGGTGCTCCCCTTAATACCACAAACACAAAATAGAAACAAAGAGACAACAAAAATATGCAAGAAAAGAAAATGGGCTTCTTATTATCTCCACAAGTGTGGAATTACAAACTTTTAGAATTACAATATGAAAAGCCACATGGGCATTCCCTTACAATATTTTATAGGACAAAGCCTCAAATCAATACCCATATCTACTACCTAGAACTACCTAGACAACACTACGAGCCTTCTTTATATAGGCAATTTCCACCTCCCGAGAAGGTTCTAGAAATTTACCCTTTAGGGCCAACCAAACTTAGAATTATTTTATTTTTCAATTTATTACATCAAAGTCAGCTCAAAATAAATTTTGAAACCCAAACAAAAATTTTGAAGGAAATTTATTTTTTGCCAATTCAGGTGGCCCAACTTTTGAAGACCATAAGTCATCACCTGATGCTCCGATTGACTATTATGACCCCAATTTAGAAAGGGCGCAAGGAGCTCTACAATGCTTGACTTGCGTAAGCTCCAATCAGCTGAAGTTTCAACCTCATCCGGAGCCTCTAAAGCCTTCAAAACTGAGTTCAAAGTTTCTATACCCTATTTCCAATACCAAAAATTTTCAATATCTTCAAGACTAGACTTGATCCGGTAATGAAAATTTATAGGTAGGCTGTTATGACTAAGATGAACCTCCAACTATGAAACCATAAAATTCTGAGATCGTATGACAAACTTACTAAAAATAGCAAGTTTCCATAAATAACAGCTCTGTACAAGATAGCCCTTATTAAGAAGAAAACCAGAAATATTTTTGGGTGATGCAAGATTGCTCTTACACTCTTACACCCAGGATGCTCTTGCAACACATATCACTAGTAATATAAAATCAAATGTCAAACAAGTCTCTAAAACTTGATAGGAGTTGCCAAAGATCAAAGAAGCTGAATAGGAATTGCCAAAGATGGTTTTAAATATACTTCTAGGTGAACACAGAGAACATTTTTTTTTACTGAGGCTGCCTCTAAAAAATTTTAAAGAGTTTTCTATTATCAAAGATAAACCAAGAGATATATAAATAAAGAAGGTAAAGAAGATTAGAATTAAGATTTTTTATTTTAAAAAAATGTGATCCCTTAGAGAGATGTAGATCGTTTGTTACAGATTTATAACCAGTGTTGCACACAACAAAATAAAACAATAGATTATAAACAAAATAAAGATTTAATAGAAGGAAATACAATGAAAATAATAGAGATTTAATTTGTGATTAGAAAATAGATATTTAAGGTTAATATATATAAAAACAAAGATATCTTGTAGATTAAATAGAGATAAGAAGCTGCAAATGCCAACAAAAAAAAGAGATGAGAATATGAAAACCTGCAGAGATTAGATTTAATAAAACTTGAAAAGAGAAAGAAAGGCCTTAGATTTGACGGCAAGCCATCCAAATCTAAGATTGTTAGAATGAAAGGAAAATGCAAGAAAATAAAAAGGAAAAAACTTACAAAACAAAGGTTAGAATCCAAAGAAAACTTTCCCCTTCACAGCTAAAATATCCTTCAACTATCCCTACATGCACACTCAAATGAAATGATTAAACATGCTATGATACCATATTAGAATCATAAAATAAAATGAAATGGAAAAGGTAAGGAAAGAATCCAAGAGAGTATGCAATGGAGGAGATATACCAAATACTTGAGAGAGAGAGATAGAGAGATTTTCCTTCAAGAGATCAAAAACAAGCTCACAAGAATGATCCAAGAACCAAGGCAAGAACACAAGGATTTGAAAGGGGAAAAACAAGAAAAACCCCTTGTGAATTATGAATGAGGCTCAAAGCCAAAAGAAGAAGGAAGACTTGGAGCTCAAAGCTCATTACAATAGGAGAGAAAGAAATGAGAGAATAGAGAAGATTAATTTTGCAAGTGTGTGAGAGACATCTCTATAAGTAGAGATGAGTGGAGGAGTTTTCATGTAAATTCCATCTAGATGAATGCCACATTCATGTTGTGTGTGAGACAAATGTGAGATTCCTCTTATGGAGGAATATCTATTTTCCTTATTAAAGGATTACAAATATGTGGCATGTCCTCCTACTTGGACTAGAGGACAAATACAACAGGATACCTTGGTTTATCCTTTAAAATACATATTTACCCAAGAAAGACTAAATTCTAATAGTTTCTTAGTGAAAATGCATAAGGTCCCACACTCACTGAGCTTCCCATAAGGTTGTGTACCATAGAAGCATTTTTAGGTGTCAATAGCTCTTTCTCTAGCATGCCCGGTGGGACCAAAGCTAAACGTGGTTGCCCAAATCTAGTGCGTGTTTTGGAATTTTTAGCTTGAATGCAGAAATAAAGTGCATGCAACAAGTGGTGGTTGAGGTCCAATTAGATTATGGACCCAAATTACTACAACTATGTTGATTGGGTTGCTCCCCCACTCAGTTGTACAGATCTAATTCCTAGTGCTAGAGTTGCTTGATTTGTTAGCTAAAGATTATCAAGCTTGAACAACAATAGAAATCCCTCTGACATTCTTTGGTTATGATGTAGGCTTCCAGTAAGGAATTATATCTAGAAAAGGATCTTGTGGATGAGAATCACAGCATGTACAAAGTGATTCTAAATATTTCATGTCTGACATGAGGTGAACCTATTTGGAGCAAGTTTTCAGAGTTCTCTTTCTAGTCCCTAACGTCATATATAATTCCACTATCTAAGGACATCTTGATGGTATGGCTCTTAATGAAAAGCAAAGACAAAAGTCAACATGACCCACAACTAACACAAATGAGAAAAGATAACTTCCCCACAATTCATGCAGAAGCTAATTGCCCGAGTTCCCTCTTTTCTGAGCTCCTCTATTTTGCTAAGGAAAATAAGGTTTCCACTTTGAAGGCCTCAGATAATGTAGAGACACCCCCAAAGAAAGTGTCACCACTATAAATTCCACCTGAGCCTTTCAACGAGCAAAGGAAAGTAGAGGACAATGACATATAATTCTGGGATGAGCTAGAAATGTTTTGCACTTCACTTGACGAAAGCAATTTGACCACTTCGATGAAGTCATCCCGTAAATCTGAGGAGACAAAACCATCTTTTTGTTGAGCCCACAGAACATGGCAACATAGCTCCTAAGGCAACTTGTTTGACAAGGGATCACAGGTGTCTAGTCAGGTATTATTCAGAACCACCTACTTGTTATTTCTATAGGGTCATGCTCATGTCAAAGCATGAAGAGGATTTTATGAAAGAAATTGAGACTCCTTCTCATGTAATATTAGAGGAAATACCCAAATTGAGTCATATTTGTGTCACCTCTAACGTATTACACCCAAAAGGGGCAATACCCTTGTTTCCCTTATTTTACCAAAAATTGTTGGATCTGTTAAAGAAGAGTATAAATTTGGGCCGCAAGGGTGGCTACTTCTCAAACCCAATTAATGGATTCTTTAAAAAATAGCTTAATTAGTGTAAATAGTTAGGTTTTTTCTTTGCATGTGGTATGTTTAGTTTCAGTAAGCGTTACTGCACAAAATACACATTTTCTAGTGTCCTTTGTAGAGTCCCCTGTTAGTCACAGTAGGTCTGTCATGATTATCATCGTTGGTCATAATCATCTTTTTTATAATGATGATTTTAGTTTATTACTATGATAACTCTTTCGTTTATTAGAGCAAGTGTTTCTCTGTAGGATTTTTCCATTGTTGTGCACACCCAAAAAGGTATTCTCTACTTTATTATCATTCTATGTGTGATAGTAAAGTCCTATGCTATGATATTTTAGTTCTCTATGACTAAATTTCTAAAGGAAAATTCTAAGGCATAAAAAATTAAAGCATTTCAAAAACAAATGATGAGAGAACTGTATGTGGACATTGAGGTAATGAAACCAAAATTCACATATTATATTATCAGTGGTGACTATATACATTGCAAAAAGTTTCAAAATCATAATATATATATATATATATATATATATATATATATATATATATATATATATATATATATATATATATATATATATATATATATATATATATATATATATATATATATATATATATATATATATTGATGAACTACAATTGATTGAGAACCTGATTGAAGAAATTTAAGTGATTAGAGATCACCAAGCACTGAATTGTTATGTAAGATAATTGAATCAGTTTTATGTTGTCATTGATGTCAACTAGTTTTTACAAGTACTTATCATGGAGTTGCAAACATCTAACACATTTGTAGAAGAGAAGAGAAATATGAAGAACCGAGATATCTACATTGAGGAAGATGGTTATGATAAATGAGGATAAGGAATACCTTTGGTAACTTATTGATGAGTCTATGACTTCATATTGTTGACTTGATTATGTTGCATTAATCTTTTATGAAGTTGGGAGCAAAATGTTACAAAGTAGTGTTGTAAGTTAATGAAGAATTCTAGTATACACTGAGCAGTGTAGTGTATACCGAGCACAGTATAAATTGAGCTTGTGTTCACCGACGCATTTCTTTGTTAATCGAGAATGAACAAAAATAACTAAATGATTTGTTTAGTCGACAGAAGTTGATGAGTTGTAAAGTGTATGATCACGAGGTGAAAGATAAAGTTTGTTACGAGATCAACAACTAGCAAAATTAAAGGAAGATCTAAAGGGCAAATTTGAAATGTGTTACTGACACATCAGCTGAAGAAGGTTTAAGCGGAAAAACCAATGAAGGAGATTAAGTGGAAAAATTTGATGGACAAAAAGAAAAGGGTTTACTTTTCTATTTAAGAGACTAGGGTTTCATTATGAAACTCATGTCAGAGGAAAGGATACTGCAGAGATATCACATGAACAAGCTTCATGCATGCCTAATCAAACTAGTTAAGGAGAACCAAACTGTAGAGGTTACTCGAGCGTCAAAGAGTTTTTACCGAGGGACTGTAGGTTACTAAATGTTGATGAATTGAATAGAAATATTGATCAGAGGATTTTTATGAGCTTAAGAATAGATCTGAACATCTGCAATAGAAGTTGTATTGTAATCAGATCAACTATTGTTACAGTTTAACCATTGTAATCAGATAAATCTCTTAACCGAGTAAACTTGAAAGTCTTGTAATGTCATTCATAGAATGCACATTTGTTATCCTATCAACCCCATAGTGAATGTTGGTTGGATGATAATGGTTACTGTTAAATCATCTAACAAGGTCACACCTTATAGTGTGTTTTGTAACTTTTAACAGGGTTGGGTCTTCACTGACCTTACTTCAGAAGAGTGAACAATTTTTGGGTTGCCGGTCCCAAGTGGTTTTTCACTTTACAGGGTTTCCATGTTAAATCTCTTGTGTTATGTGTTGATTGTGATGATTTTTGGATATCATACTTTACATGTTGCATATTAGATTTGATCGGTAGTTACTATATGTCATTGACTGGTAATCGGTAAAAGCACAGACAATTTACTATTAGATGTTACCGAGCTACAAAAATTTATTTAAATTGTTTTTGGATATACATTTTGTATTTGGGAGAGTGGATAACTAATTCACCCCCCTCTCAGTTATTCTAACAATTGGTATCAGAGCGTATTGGTTGCTTGGAACAGATTTTTAAGGACTTCAGCATAAAGATCACAAAATGTATAAGAGGGATGTGCCAAAGCTGAACAAGGACAATTTTACAATATGGCAAAGCCAAATGAAACTGCATATATTTGGAATTGGGAATTCTACCCTCACACTATTAGAGAATGGCTACATTACACCGCCCACTAGACCTTTGACTCTAGATCAACTAAGAGATAGACATGAGCATAACATTACTATGATGGAGATTGTTGATGCTCTGACAAATGCTGAGTTTGAAGATATTAAAGATTGTACTACTGCTAAAGATATGTGGGATAAACTTGCTCAAGTTTATAGTGGTGATACAAATGTCAAGAGAGCCAGAGCTGAAAGTTTAAGAGGAAGATTCAATGATGTGAAGATGAAAGAAGGAGAAAACATTATGTAGTACACAAACAAAATAAAGGAGGTAGTTCACATTATTAGAGCATCTGATGGTGTTATTGATGAAGACACTGTGGTAAGAAAAATTCTAAGGACTTTATTGCCTATTTATGCCATCAGAATATCTGCAATTGATGAAAATAGGTCAGCACCTAACAATACTCTCACTCTTGATAATTTGATTGGAAAGCTAATAAATTTTAAACTGAAAAACTATGATAATAGTGTTGTACTGACTGTTGAATATGCTTTTATGACTTCTCTAAAGATTGGTAAGTCTAGTAGTAGAAATAATAAGGATGATAGTGATAGCAATATTGATGATGAACTTGATGAGCTTGAAGCTCTTATGGCCAGGAGATTACCTAAAGGAAAAGGTAGATATAGAGTCCAATTACCTTTAGCATGTTTTAACTACAAAGAAGTTGGTCATATCCAAATAGGAAGGAAGATGAAAGAAACAAGGACCGATCTGGTGAAGGAAGCTATGGGAGAAGAGGCAACAGAAGTTATCGACACTACAACAGAGACAATCGAGACAACAGTGATAAAGGCAAAAAGGTATGTTGCATTGCAGAAGAAAATGAATCTGATTCCGATTCAGATGATGATGTAGAGGTAGTATTTGTTGCTATGAAGGATGATTCTGAGGAAGAAGAATAGTATGTAGAAATAACACTGATTTCTAAGGTTAATAAAAATGATACATGGATCATAGATAGTGGCTGTACACATCACATGACTGGTGATGAAGAAAAATTTAATCATCTTGAGCAATATAATGGAGGATCTATAAAAATGGGTAATGATACACCTTGCATGGTTAGAGGAAAGGGATCCTTGCTGATAAATGATAGAATCCAATGTGATAATGGTTATTGGGTAGAAGGACTAAACTATAATTTTCTAAGTGTGGCACAACTAAATAATTCAGGTCACCGAGTTGCTTTTGAGAGCAAGAAAGCAAAAATATTTGATGATGGAGGAAGACTTGTTGGAACAGGAGCATAATCAAAAGGTAACTTGTTTTATGTTAACAATGATGAGTCTTCTTGCTTAATGATGAAAAATGAAGATGCTTGGTTATGGCATAAAAGGTTATGTCATGTGAACTTTGATAACATGATTAAGATCAGTAAAAAGAAAAAGGTTAGAGGTCTGCCTAACTTATTTAAGCCTGATCATGTTATGTTTCATGAGTGTTAGAAAGGTAAAATGAAAAAATCTAGTTTCAAAAGAAAAGATTATTCAACAAAGAAAATACTTGAGTTAGTTCACACTGACTTGTGTGGTCCTATGAGAACTCAGAGTTATTATGGTGATAGATATTTCATTCTTTTTGTTGATGACTATACTAGATTGACGACTGTTGTGTTCTTGAAAGAAAAATCAGAGGTATTTAAGATGTTCAAGTGGTATAAAGAAAAATTCGACAAAGAGATTGGTAAATAATTGAAATGCTTAAGATTTGACCAAGGTGGTGAATTTATTTCTGATGAATTTACTAACTTTTGTAATGAGCATGGTATAAAAAGACAGGTCTCTACATTGAGGACACCTCAGCAGAATGGAATTGCTGAAAGGAGGAATAGGTCAATAATTGATTGTGCAAGAACACTAATGATAGAGAAAACTATTGCACAGACATACTAGAGAGAGGCAGTTAGCACAACTATTTATGTTTTGAACTGAGTACAGTTGAAGGACACTAATGAAATACCCTATGAGTTATGGTTTGGACACAAACCCACTGTAAGTTATTTCAAAAATTTTGGAAGTAAATGCTTTATTCTGAAAGATGAAAGAAATGGAAAGTTTGACTCAAAAGGTGATGAAGGGATATTTCTTGGATATTCCACTAAAAGCAAAGCATATAAGTGTCTAAATAAAGTTACTAATAAAATGATAGAAAGTGCTAATGTCAGGGTTGATGAGTTTGATGACAAGAATGCAGAAGAAAGCACACAGGAATTGGAAGACTATAGTAGATTCACATACATTGAGGATCTAGAGTATCTACTAAAGTAGCAGACATTGACAACCGGTCAGTAGGAAAACAACACCGAGGAACAAGAAAGAGAAACTGACAAGTAGGAAGGACCTACCGAGCAGACAAATGAACCTGAATAGGATGAACAAGAAAGAAGAGATCAGATATTGGCAATATTTGTTAAAAGACATCATCCTAAGAACCAAATTATTGGCAACAAGCAAGCTGGCATACAAACGAGAAGTAAGTCAAGACAAGGTACATGCTTAGTTTGTGAATATGAACTGAAAAATGTTAAATTTGCATTGGAGAATGAAGAGTGGATAAATGAAAAGAATGAAGAGATTGAAAAGATAGAGAAAAAAAAGACATGGACCTTAGTACCTAGACCTAAGGATAAGAATGTTATCGGTACTAAGTGGATCTTCAAAAACAAGGCGAATGAAAATGGAGAGGTTACAAGGAATAAAGCCAGACTAGTTTGCAATGGGTATCCACAGGAGGAAGGAATTGAATCTGGTGAGACCTTTGCAACTATTGCTAGACTAGAAGGAGTTCAAATGTTACTGGCTTATGCAACACATAAGAAATTTAAAGTTTATCAAATGGATGTTAAGTCTGCATTTCTGAATGGGATACTTGAAGAAGAAGTCTACATAGAACAACCATAAGGGTTTGTTGATCCAGACAAGAAATACATGGTATGTAGATTACATAAAGCTTTGTATGGTTTGAAGCAAGCACCACGAGCCTAGTATGAAAGGCTACATACTTATTTGTTAAGTATTGGATTTGTTAGAACTAGTGAGAGCAACAATTTTTTTTATGAAAGGAGATACTGATGATACTATTCTAATTGCTGAAATATTTGTGGATGATATTATCTTTAGAGGTCAAGATCACATATGTAAATCCTTTGTTGACAAGATGAGAAAAGAGTTTGAAATGTCTATGTTTGGAGAGATTAAGTTCTTTCTAGGACTGCGGGTTATTCAATAGAGTGATGGGATATTCATCACACAATCTAAATATATAAAAGAAGTACTAAGAAGATTTGGCATGGAAGATGCTAAACCAGTTGGAACACCAATGGTCACAAGCTACAAATTGACTAAAGAGGATGAAACTACAGAGGTGAACCAGACAATGTACCAATCAATGATTGGTAAGTTAATGTATGTAGTACATAGTAGACTAGATATAGCACATGCTGTGGGGATTGTTGCAAGATTTTTTGTAAATCCTAGGGAGTCACACATGATTGCTACAAAAAGAATCTTAAGATACCTAAAGAAGATAGAGGATTATGGGTTATGGTATCCTAAGGAAGGCAAGTTTGAACTTAAAGTATACACCGACATTTATTGGGCTGGAAATGTGGATGACAGAAAAAGCACAACCAAAGGAGCATTTTTCTTCAAAGAAAGACTTGTTACGTGGATAAGTAAGAAGCAGTCTTGTGTTTCCCAGTCTACAACCAAAGCAAATTATGTTGTTGCTGCTACAAACTATTCAAATATTACATATATCAAGCAAGTGTTAGAAGGAATGAATGAAATAATCACTGAGCTAGTGATTATATACTGTGATAACACTAGTGCCATAAACATTTCAAAGAATCCAGTGATACACACTAAAACAAAGCACATATCTATCAAGTATCACTACTTAAGAGAACAAGTGTAGGAGAAGCAAGTGGAGCTAGAATTTGTTACATCTAAAGAGCAACTTGTAGACATATTTACAAAGCCTCTACCGAAAGATACATTTGAATACTTGAGGACTAGACTTGGGGTCCATCCCCTATCTACCAGTCACTAATGTGATCTGGAGGTTGCATCAGACTAATCTTATCAGAAGATCATTCATGTTGATGTAACATAGTTCACACTTTAGAGTTCTGTCTAAAGTTGTGAAAGTTGTGAAGAACTGGAATAGATTGTCATAACAGTATATAGAGATATAGTCA